>JACCIE010000365.1:0-19582 GCA_018906755.1 Sycophaga agraensis
GGAATGAAAATTGACCATTTAAGCTGTAAATTAATTGATTTTTAAATAATTGATTAAATAAAGCTCTATAGACAGAAGGTATCATTTATTTCATTTTTAATATTTATTCGCAAACCAGCATATATTATAATGAAGGAATGACAATTGATCATTTAAGCTGCAAATTAATTGATTTTTAAATAATTAAACAAAATTCTATAGACAGAAGATATAATTTACTTCATTATTAATATTTATTTGTAATCTGGGATATATTATAATAGACAAATGAAAATTCATCATTTAAGCTGTTAATTAAATGATTTTTAAATAATTGATTAAATAAAATTCTATAGACAGAAGATATAATTTATTTCATTTTTAATATTTATTCGCCAACCAGCATATATTATAATGAAGGAATGAAAATTGGTCATTTAAGCTGCAAATTCATTGATTTTTAAATAATTAAACTAAATTCTATAGACAGAAGGTATCATTTATTTCATTTTTAATATTTATTCGCAAACCAGCATATATTATAATGAAAGAATGAAAATTGACCATTTAAGCTGTTAATTGATTGATTTTTAAATAATTGATTAAGCAAAATTATATAGACAGAAGATATCATTTATTTCATTTTGAATATTTATTCGCCAACCAGCATATATTATAACGAAAGATTAAAATTGATCATTTAAGCTGTAAATTAATTGATGTTTAAATAATTAATTAAACAAAATCCTATCGACAGAAGATATAATTTATTTCATTATTAATATTTATTTGTAATCCGGGATATATTATAATAGAGGAATGAAAATTGACCATTTATGCTGTAAATTAATTGATATTTAAATAATTAATTAAACAAAATTCTATAGATAGAAGATATAATTTATTTCATTTTTAATATTTATTTGTAATCCGGGATATATTATAATAGAGGAATGAAAATTGGACATTTAAGCTGTTAATTAAATGATTTTTAAATAATTGATTAAATAAAATTCTATAAATAGAAGATATAATTTATTTCATTTTTAATATTTATTCGCCAACCAGCATATATTATAACGAAGGATTGAAATTGATCATTTAAGCTGTAAATTAATTGATGTTTAAATAATTAATTAAACAAAATCCTATCGACAGAAGATATAATTTATTTCATTATTAATATTTATTTGTAATCCGGGATATATTATAATAGAGGAATGAAAATTGACCATTTATGCTGTAAATTAATTGATATTTAAATAATTGATTAAATAAAATTCTATAGAGAGAAGATATAATTTACTTCATTATTAATATTTATTTGTAATCCGGGATATATTATAATAGACGAAAGAAAATTCATCATTTAAGCTGTTAATTAAATGATTTTTAAATAATTGATTAAATAAAGCTCTATAGACAGAAGGTATCATTTATTTCATTTTTAATATTTATTCGCAAACCAGCATATATTATAATGAAAGAATGAAAATTGACCATTTAAGCTGTTAATTGATTGATTTTTAAATAATTGATTAAGCAAAATTATATAGACAGAAGATATCATTTATTTCATTTTGAATATTTATTCGCCAACGAGAATATATTATAATGAAGGAGTGAAAATTGATCATTTAAGCTGTAAATTAATTGATTTTTAAATAATTGATTAAATAAAATCCTATAAACAGAAGATATAATTTATTTCATTTTTAAGATTTATTTGTAATCCGGGATGTATTATAATAGAGGAATGAAAATTGATCATTTAAGCTGTAAATTAATTGATTTTTAAATAATTGATTAAATAAAGCTCTATAGACAGAAGATATAATTAATTTCATTTTAATATTTATTTGTAATTCGGCATATATTATAATAGAGGAATGAAAATTGGACATTTAAGCTGTAAATTAATTGATTTTTAAATAATTGATTAAGCAAAATTCTATAGACAGAAGATATCATTTATTTCATTTTGAATATTTATTCGCCAACCAGAATATATTATAATGAAGGAGTGAAAATTGATCATTTAAGCTGTAAATTAATTGATTTTTAAATAATTGATTAAACAAAATTCTATAGAGAGAAGATATAATTTACTTCATTATTAATATTTATTTGTAATCTGGGATATATTATAATAGACGAATGAAAATTCATCATTTAAGCTGTAAATTAATTGATTTATGTATGATTGATTAAATATAATTTATTTCATTTGTAATATTTATTCGCAAACCAGCATATATTATAATGAAAGAATGAAAATTGACCATTTAAGCTGTTAATTGGTTGATTTTTAAATAATTGATTAAGCAAAATTCTATAGACAGAAGATATCATTTATTTCATTTTGAATATTTATTCGCCAACGAGAATATATTATAATGAAGGAGTGAAAATTGATCATTTAAGCTGTAAATTAATTGATTTTTAAATAATTGATTAAATAAAATTCTATAGACAGAAGATATAATTTACTTCATTATTAATATTTATTTGTAATCTGGGATATATTATAATAGACGAATGAAAATTCATCATTTAAGCTGTAGATTAATTGATTTTATATAATTCATTAAATAAAGCTCTATAGACGGAAGATATAATTAATTTCATTTTAATATTTATTTGTAATTCGGGATATATTATAATAGAGGAATGAAAATTGGACATTTAAGCTGTAAATTAATTGATTTTTAAATAATTGATTAAGCAAAATTCTATAGACAGAAGATATCATTTATTTCATTTTGAATATTTATTCGCCAACCAGAATATATTATAATGAAGGAGTGAAAATTGATCATTTAAGCTGTAAATTAATTGATTTTTAAATAATTGATTAAACAAAATTCTATAGAGAGAAGATATCATTTATTTCATTTTTAATATTTATTCGCAAACCAGTATATATTGTAACGAAAGATTAAAATTGATCAATTAAGCTGTAAATTAAGTGATTTATGTATGATTGATTAAATATACTTTATTTCATTTGTAATATTTATTTGTAATCCGGGATATATTATAATAGAGGAATGAATAATGATCATTTAAGCAGTAAATAAATTGATTTTTAAATAATTGATTAAACAAAATTCTATAGACAGAAGATATCATTTATTTCATTTTTAATATTTATTCGCCAACCAGCATATATTATAACGAAAGATTAAAATTGATCAATTAAGCTGTAAATTAAGTGATTTATGTATGATTGATTAAATACAATTTATTTACTTTTCAATATTTATTTGTAATCCGGGATATATTTTAATAGAGGAATGAAAATTCATCATTTAAGCTGTTAATTAAATGATTTTTGAATAATTGATTATACAAAATTCTATAGACAGAAGATATAATTTATTTCATTTTTAAGATTTATTCGCCAACCAGAATCTATTATAATGAAGGAATGAAAATTGACCATTTAAGCTGTTAATTAAATGATTTTTAAATAATTGATAAAATAAAGCTCTATAGACAGAAGATATAATTTATTTCATTTTTAATATTTATTCGCCAACCAGCATATATTATTGTACGGTCGGGCAGCTTAGCCTCTGGCTAAACTCCCGCTATTCAGGTTAAGGAGATGGAAAGGGAGAGGAAAATAAATTATACACAATTGAGCCAAAGAAAACGATGTATTTGGCTCGTTAGGGGAGGAAAAACCGTCCGAAGACGGAAAAAACCTCCCCTGAAGAATACAAAGAAAAAGGGATAGGGCGCTTGAAGCGCGACAGTAATACGCCCTCGCAGGGCAACTTACTTGCGGTAGAAAAGGCCGCGCGTCGATCGGCCCGCGGCGAATTCGCGCGAACGCGCCGATACCGGAGCCCGGTCGCGAGCGCGGTAAATCTCTGGCAACCCGTCGACGGAGATCTCAAGCTCCCTTCGGTGACGGCTGCCGGAGACTTCCTTTCGATGTTCGGACGAGGTAAAAAGGACAAAAACAGCGGTTGGCGGCCTTTAATGCGTGCTGCTTCCAAGCACGCCAAAGCTGAACTGAACTGCACGGAGGACGCCGACACGCGCGCGCGCCCTCTCGAAACCGTAGCGAATATGCGTGTGACTCGCTGTTACAGTAAAGAGACCGCGGCGTGGTCACCGACGCCGCGGACTCATAGAGTCTCTCTCTCTCTTCTTCTCGAGACCAGCCGGCACACACGCACGGCTGTACATACTCCCCCCGTTGCGAGAGGGGTGCGAGCAACATAAACACACACCGCACAACGTCAAGTTCCACTAACACTGCACTTCCTGAGCGGCCTTATCAGTGGACTCGATACTCGCTGATGCGGGGAAGCGGACACAATTGCGTGACATTACGCTTGAGGCTGCCGTGACCGGTCTGGACCGATACAACCCGCACCTCGCCATCGTCTCCGGGATGAACCTCAGAAACCCTGCCCAGTTTCCACTGCATACAGGGTTGATTTTTGTCGATGATAATCACGACGTCATCGACCTTGAGTTGAAAGGTGGTATCCAACCACCTCTGTCGCCGCTGCAGCTCGCTGAGATAATCGAGTTGCCAGCGCCTCCAGAAATCTTGCCTCGCCCGGGTGATGAACCGCCATGAAGAAAGACGGTTCTCTGAAATAGGGAGCAAGTTTGACTCTGGCAACATATTAAGGGGTCTGCCTACTAATAAATGCGCGGGTGTTATCGCGAGGGGATCGTTCGGATCGGATGAAATCGGACAGAGCGGTCGCGAATTTAATATCGCCTCGATCTCGACGGCCAGCGTATTAAACTCTTCGAACGTGAGTAGCTGGTTTATCACGACGCGCCGGAAATGGTGCTTGAACGACTTCACGGCGGCCTCCCATAATCCGCCAAAATGCGGAGAGAGGGGAGGGCTGAAGTGCCAATTGATCTTTCGTTCAAGAGCAAAAGACGAGACGGTTTGCTTGAACGAATCGGAAACGAACAGCGCGAACAGCTCCTTGAGCTGATTATTGGCTCCGACGAAATTCGTTCCGTTATCCGAATAGATATCCGAGGGGATGCCTCGGCGACCCATGAACCGGCGCAAGGCACCGAGAAATCCTTCGGTAGTCAGATCGCTGACTACTTCGATGTGTACGGCCTTCGTAGCCATACACACAAAGACGCAACCGTAGGCCTTCACGCTTGACCTATTACGGACCTTCTTCTCCTTAATCAGGATAGGACCGAAGTAGTCCACACCTGTACGCTCGAACGCCGGAGCCTCGCGGACTCTCACGTCGGGTAAGTCGGCCATTTTGACCTGTACGGTCCGAGGTTTAAACCGAATGCACCGCGTGCATCGCCTAATGATCCGCCGCACCTGGTTTTTGCCGTCGTTCAACCAGAAGCGGTGCCGCAAAGCATAAAGGGTGCTTTGAATTCCGGTATGGAAATTGCGCTCGTGAGCATCAGAGATCAACAGATCTGTCACGTGATGCTTGGACGGTAAGATGATCGGGTATTTTGCCTCGCTAGGCATATTCGAGTGGCTTAGTCTGCCACCTACGCAAAGGAGTCCGCGATCATCTAAGACGGGATTGAGTGCAGCCAAACGACCCTGTTTAATTGGGTTTTCGAGCGATATAAGCGCGATCTCGTTGCTATACTGTTCCTTCTGGATGATCTTGATGATCCGCACCTCAGCTTCTCTCAATTCCTCGACAGTCAACGAATCGCGTGGACCGTCTTCTCGGCGCGCCCGTGCACCAAATCTTAAGCACAGTGCAACAACACGCACCATCCGAGAATAGGAAGAAAAGCGAGTGAGGGGCGAATCACCCCTAATTTCGGTGATTAGACAAATTTTCGACTTTACTCCCGGGAGCGGCATGGGCGCAAGTTCTGGTTGACTTGGCCATGCGCTCGCTGGCTGAGATAACCAAGATGGTCCCGCGAACCATGTTCTATTGTTCACGAGCTCTGCGGGGAGTTGTCCCCTGGAGAGCGCATCGGCCGGGTTGTCCGCTGTCCTGACATGCCGCCATTCACGGCCCTCTGTCAGACCTTGGATCTCGGAAACGCGATTTGACTCGAAAACCTTAAGCTCACCGGGAGCTTTCCTCAGCCAGTGCAGCACGATCATCGAATCCGACCAAAAAACGATCTCATCGATCTTGAAGTCAAATACGGAGATGGAATCGCGGTACAAACGCGCGAGGGTGAGGGCAGCACTCAATTCCAGTCGCGGTATAGTCATCTCCTTAATGGGAGCGACTCGGGATTTCGCGCACGCCAATTGAACGCGAATCGGTCCGTTTCGTGCGAAAGATCGGATGTACAAGCAAGCCCCGTAGCCTACCTTGCTTGCATCGCAGAAGCCATGGATCTCAATCCGCACGGGATGGCGAACGAGCAATTTTCGATCGACGGAAATCTCGCGCAAGAGGGCCAGCTGACCTGCGAATCGAGACCAGGCTGTGTGAAGCGCTAGGGGAATGGATTCGTCCCAACTGACCTTTGTTTTCCAGCACTCCTGCATGAAGGCCTTCGCGTGCAGGGTGACTGGACCTAGTAACCCCAGAGGGTCAAAGATTTTCGAGATCCTAGAGAGAATCGACCTCTTTGTGATTCTCTCCTGGGGATCGAACTCTAAGACGCGGTAGAGGATCGTGTCCTCCTTCGAATTCCACGCCGTACCTAAGGTTTTGAGCACAACGTTCTCGTTGACCGCGTGCTCAACGCCTAATTCGCGAATTTCGTTGTCGCGAATCGCTGGTCCGTGGTTCGGTGCCCATTGCCTGATGTTGAAGCCACCGCGCTTTAGTAGAGCGATTGTCTCGTCCCTGATTTGTTTCAATCGTCGTACGTCATTCGCGCCAGTCAAGAGGTCGTCGACGTATAGGTCTCTCTTGAGTACCTGAGCCGCGAGTGGGAACTGTGACCCTTCGTCGTCCGCGAGCTGTTGCAATGTCCGAATGGCGAGGTAAGGGGCCGAAGACACGCCAAAAGTCACGGTGTTGAGTTGATACGTCTTCGTCTGTCCGTTATGGTACCAGAAAAGTCTCTGGTACTTTCTGTCATCTGGATGTAAGAGAATCTGCCGGTACATCTTCTCTATGTCGGCAGTCATGACGTAAGTGTATGTCCGGAAGCGTAGTAGGTGCTCGAAGAGCTTGTCCTGGATCGTAGGACCTACTAGCAGGTTTTGGTTCAGTGAAGTCCCCTTACTAGATTTGGCGGAGGCATCGAACACGACACGGAGCTTAGTCGTCGCGCTCGACGACTTCATGACTGCGTGGTGAGGGAGATAATAGCCGTCGTCGCTCTCATCCTCCACCACCGTCATGTGTCCTAGGTCAAGGTACTCGCGCATTACCTTGCCGTATTCTGTCTCGAGGGATTTATTGGCTCGAAGCTTTCGCTGTGTCGTGATGAAGCGCTTATATGCTTGCGCTCGCGAGTCGCCGAGTTCACGCTCCTCTGTTTTGAAAGAGAGCCTAACTACATAGCGACCGTCTTGCGTGCGCGTCGTTGTGTTCCGGTAGAACAGCTCGATTTGGGAGGTATCGACCGAATTGACCCGATCACCATGGGCCTCCTCGATCACCCAAAATTCGGCGAGCTGTTGTGTCAAGTTCGATAAGTGGCAGGACGCAGTGGAATTTTGGGAAGAGTCTGGCAATCCGCCGACTACAACCCACCCCAACCGCGTCTTCTGCAGGAAAAGGTCGCAATTCTCGCGGGAAAGGTCGATCTGACCGATGGAGAATAAGGATGCCGTTGCACCCGCTCCAATCAGCATATCGACACTTCGCGGAAGATGGAACTGCGGATCCGCGAGTTTTAGATTCGGGGGTATATAAATACGCTCCCGTGGGAATGGTTCGTCCGGAACTGATCCCGTGATCTTGGGGACCGTCAAAAACGTCAACGACTTTTCGTAATCGCTATGCAAAGAGTGAATAGTCGCATCGATCAGGCTACGAGAGGTTGTAGCCATTGAGTCGATTGCTCCTATCACCGTTTCGCATGCGCGCATGGGATTTTTTAATTTCCGCGCGAATTCCTCCGTCATGAAGTGGGCAGTGGCGCACGTGTCCAATAAGACACGCGCTGTCAGAAAACCATCTGACAGAGATTTTACCTTCACCACCGCGCTCATCATCAATTGGGAAGGACTCGTGATAGCGGATAGGACGAGCTCTGATCGAGCTAGTCATGCTGGCGGAGGTGCTGAATTTTCAGCGGTGGTGGTCCTCCCGCCCGAGCGTTTTGGATTTCGGCTGGACCGATGTTGTGGTCCTGCCGGATGAAGCAGGCTGTTATGCTTCTTTGAGCAAGTGCGGCAAGCTCTGAAGGTGCAATTGCCCTCGTGAAAGACGAGGCAATTGTGACAAACCTTCATGGCTTTCACAATCTCCCATCGCTCCTGAACACCCATCGCTCGAAAAGCTTCGCAGCGATAAAGGGGGTGGCCAGATTGTTGGCAAGCGGAGCAGATGCGAGAGGGAGCCGACGAAGTCACCAAAACGCGCGCTGTGCCCTCGCCGCGACGGGATTTCGCAGGTCCGCTGACCTTATCGGTGGCCTTTCGTTTGGTGACCTCACCAGCTCTGCTCTTTTCTTCGGTCTTTTTTAGGCAACAGACCGACTCGGAGATGAAGGCGTAGAATTCCTCCAAGCTCGGCATGCGCTTGAAGCCGGTCTGTTTGTCCCAGACCTTGCTTAATTCGGGCGGAAGCGCTTGCTCCAGGATGTTGATGATGATATCCTCGCCCGGATGGATATCTAGAAGCTTCAGCATTTCGAGATGCTGAATCGTGTCAAATTGGAGCGCCGAGAGCTCCTTCGACCCGTGTCGGACTCGCGCGCCGAGACTCCTAAGAGCGTCGAGGTGGTTGGTCGCGAGTTCGCGCTTCTTCTCGTAGGCTGAGACGATGATGTCCCAGGCCTTTCGATAGTTCGCGGCCGTAATACTGAGATGGCCGATGTGCCGGCTCGCATCTCCGTCTAAGGAGTTTCGCAGATACGTCAATTTCACGACATCATCGATATCGGATCGAGAGTCGATCATTGACAGGAAGCTACCTTTGTAGCTTAGCCATTGGCTCGAATCTCCCGAAAAACGTGGGAGCTTGGCATTAGGGAGATTAAGCGCACGCTGGGTCTCTGCAAGGGTGGAATTACCAAATACCCGCACGGGGGTGTCATCGGAGGTAGTCGCATTTGCGACCACCAAATCCTTTACGAGTGCGGTCGCCTCGTAATAATGATCGCGCACTTCGTTTAATAGGGCCAGATTCTCGTGATCTGGCCGCAACAGCGCGAGCTCATCGTGGAGCTCCTCGTAAGCATAGAGGAGCGTCATGGCCCGGTCCAAGCGGGACTGGGCGTTGGCATGGGTCAATTGACTCGCGAGAAGTCCGCTGTAAAGGGGCTCGATGTGCTCCTTTACTGCGGTAAACTTCTGGCAAATAGCGCGAATTCTCGCTTCCTGGCGAGCCATGGCTGATAGGGCTAGCTACAGGACTGGTGACTCGAGGTCACCAATCTGGGATTGCAGCTAGAATTTAAGTGATTCTAAATTGGGCGCAAGCAAGATTCTAAAGAAAAAAATAAACAAACGCGAACAAGTGCAAATAAATTAAACGACCGAGGCAATTTGCTAAATGGATACTTGCGCCCCCGCGATGGCCGAGCACAATCCCGGGAATGAGGATGGCCGCCACCCCCTCGAACTAAATTTATGAAGGCCTCGTATTTGTCAAAAAAAAATTAATAAATAAATTTGTATGATCGCGAGCAGCACTAATCCGAATTTACACGGAATTAAAGGTTGGTGCAGCGGTGGGATTGCCGCGAACACCTATCGACGCGAAGATCGCTGTCGACGCCAAATGGTATGTCGACGAATTTAATCGTCGACGCAAGGAGCAATTTCTAAATTAAATACGGTCGTCGTCTTACTAGACGACGATACTGGCGCAAAATGATGTGCTCGTATGCACAAGTGTAAAACGCACGTCACGCCGCCGAGCGGACAGAGTCGCACCGCCTAGCCTTAATTACGCATGCGCCAAGTGGTGCAGTATCGACGAAGTCGATCCGCGCGCCACGCGGTGCGTTAACGACGCCGCCGATCCGCGCGCCACGCCGCCTAACGGCCGGCTTGCGCGTCGCGCTGCCTAAAAATCGGCGCGCGCACTCGCCGACGGAGCCGATCCGCGCGCCGCGCCGCCGTAAATTTGAACTAGCGCGCTCGCCACGTGGTCCGTACGTCGCGCCGCCTAACGGTCGGAAATGGAAATATGCGCGCTCGCCACGTGGGTTTTACTCTAACCTAAAAATGACCACGTGCTCGGGTTTTTAATCTAACCTGAAAATGACCACGTGCTCGGATTTAATCTAACCTAAAAATGACCACGTGCTCGGATTTAATCTAACCTAAAAATGACCACGTGCTCGGATTTAATCTAACCTAAAAATGACCACGTGCTCGGATTTAATCTAACCTAAAAATGACCACGTGCTCGGATTTAATCTAACCTAAAAATGACCACGTGCTCGGATTTAATCTAACCTAAAAATGACCACGTACTCGGATTTAATCTAACCTAAAAATGACCACGTGCTCGGATTTAATCTAACCTAAAAATGACCACGTGCTCGGATTTAATTAACCTAAAAATGAACACGTGGTCGGCCGGAAGGACCTCCCACGCACTTGAGGTTAATAAATATTGAAGGGGTCGGCGCGTGATTTTAATAATGACGTACGCGGGCGATTAAACGGAGGATACAAAACACTGGGGAGGGGCACTCGCGAGAAAATAATACGCGACCGATGAGGAGGCAGACCTCTTTTTAAGGGAAATAAAATGCGAAAATGGTTGAATGACCAAACAAACAAAAAACCACTTAGCTTTGGCCTCAGTGGTGGAGCTGCAGACGATGATGGATGAGGCCGCAGACGATGGCAGACAAACCTCCCTGTGAGCCGGCGGCCTCGTCAGAGCAGGCGTGGAACCCAGCGGCGCTCGGCACACGCACCGCCGGGAAAGCAGCCACGACGTCCTGGTTCCCCCAGCACCCTTCAAGGGAACGCCGTGGCTCGCCGGTCCTCCGCAAGGCGTCCCCAGCGGAAGGACGCACGGCCTCCGAGGTTGAACCTCACCACTTACACTGAACGGGAGGAAATCCCGAAACCGGCGGGGGAGATATCGTTAGATCACCTCCACCCGCGTCCGCCGCAGCGCGGGGGCCGATCGCGCGCGCGACGAACCAGCCCCGGGTTTTCTCTACGGGACCCGCCGGTGTCCGGAGAGATTCCCACGAGGCAAACGAGAGAGAGAGAGAGAGAGAAAGAAAAAAGTAAAGAAATAGTGAGAGTCGCGAGGCGACCTCACAGGAGGCACCAAAATGTACGGTCGGGCAGCTTAGCCTCTGGCTAAACTCCCGCTATTCAGGTTAAGGAGATGGAAAGGGAGAGGAAAATAAATTATACACAATTGAGCCAAAGAAAACGATGTATTTGGCTCGTTAGGGGAGGAAAAACCGTCCGAAGACGGAAAAAACCTCCCCTGAAGAATACAAAGAAAAAGGGATAGGGCGCTTGAAGCGCGACAGTAATACGCCCTCGCAGGGCAACTTACTTGCGGTAGAAAAGGCCGCGCGTCGATCGGCCCGCGGCGAATTCGCGCGAACGCACCGATACCGGAGCCCGGTCGCGAGCGCGGTAAATCTCTGGCAACCCGTCGACGGAGATCTCAAGCTCCCTTCGGTGACGGCTGCCGGAGACTTCCTTTCGATGTTCGGACGAGGTAAAAAGGGCAAAAACAGCGGTTGGCGGCCGTTAATGCGTGCTGCTTCCAAGCACGCCAAAGCTGAACTGAACTGCACGGAGGACGCCGACACGCGCGCGCGCCCTCTCGAAACCGTAGCGAATACGCGTGTGACTCGCTGTTACAGTAAAGAGACCGCGGCGTGGTCACCGACGCCGCGGACTCATAGAGTCTCTCTCTCTCTTCTTCTCGAGACCAGCCGGCACACACGCACGGCTGTACAATATATGTTATTTGACTTATTCCAATATGGTTGAACTCTTTATGTACATTTATTCTTCATGTCTTGCTAAACTCTTCGGATAATATAATTTGAATCTGTTGCATTCCTGATCAAATTTATTTAACAATTGACTAGCATTTTATGTTTTATCATTAAACTTCTTTAATTCTTTTGTAGTTTTTGAATGAATTTTTCATCTGCTTTTTAATGTGTTTTAATTATGCAAAGTATATATGTTTTTCCGTCTGGACTACCTGTCATTTTAAATTCAAAATTCAATTTTTTCATAGTTCTTTTTTTTCTAAACGACAATGTTGTATTATATCATGTTGTTTATTTATTATTATTTTGGGGCAAGAATTACTATGGTAATAAACCGAAACATTTCTCTGTAAAACTGAGTTTATTATGTTATAAGGCTATTTCCACTATTTACAACTTAAATATAAGATAATTGACAAACCTGTAAGCATAAGAATCAACATTCAATGTTTATTGATTACACTCTTACAATTCATTCTAACAAATTAGACTCTCTCTATCCTGCACATAATGAAATGTTCTTCTTAAAATAAATAATTGAAACATGCTTCTGTTTTAGGAGCAAACCATGCTCGAAAATAGTTATAATTCGCTTGCCGAAATGTCTTGCAAATAATCCCGCTCTTCCTTTGCACCCTGCAGCTACGAGCTAGAAGCTAGCTCGTTACTGCTGGATTCGGATCACTCCTATCCAACCTCTTAAAGTCCCACCCCAACTTACAGTCCCATGCTAACTTTTTTTAGTACGGCTATACAGTATCCAAGTAGATTCTGCTAAGACGATACTAATTGATCATCACATAACATTATGATCAGGGGGTCAACTCAATGTTAAATCAGTGGCTAATTTTTGACGGCGAGGAATACTTCAAGGGACGCCAGCGTCGACTATATATAGATATAGCAAGTGTATATAACAGCGTAAAGAGACGCGCTGGTAGCACACAGAATCTGAAAAAATTCAATAAAATAACAATATGATATTTAATATAAATAAAATAATATTACATGATTAAGAATACTTTCCCTCTGCGTTTTTTGGGCATAAGACTATCGTGAAGTCACAGTCGCATTAAAAATATTGTGTTTATAACAATATAACATACAAGAATATAGGATAATATAAAAGAAATAGAATAAAAATTATAGCATGCAAATATTATATGTTTGCCAATATTAAAGCATACAACGAAATACATGCATGCAATCTACCTGCAACAAAATAAAAGTTACTAAATTAAATTTGCAAAAAATTGTGGGTATTATAAAATTTATCTATTTATTTTGTGCAGCAATTTTTTATATTTTCTATTGTAGCTAGTGTGAATAAACTCCTAAAACTGATTAAAACCTTACTAAATTCCTCGAGTTTTAACAAATTCTTTCTACATTTGCAATATTGATTCTAGGAAATAGCTGTACAAATTGGGGCAGTATTAAAGTTGGAGTAGAAACAGTTCAAATAAGGCGCTGCAGAATAGGTTTAGTTCTCCCTCTCCGTCTTTTCTATCTCACTATCTCTTTCTAATTGAGGCGAACGTGGCGCCCCCTCAAATTGGTCGAGCCCGTAGATTTTAGCCACCCGTCCTATATGAGTTGACCCCCCCTGATCATGATAACCTGTTACAAACTCTAACATAACTTAAAAATTAAAAATATCAGTTTAGAAATATTTAATGAGAATAAGAGGCAAAAATGTTGTAGGGAAAATTAAATAATTTTTTAGTATTGAATAATGTTAATTATAATTTATTTTTATGAAAATTAAGTAACTGGATTAACTAATAAATTAATTTATTACAAACTATGTTCTAATAAAAACTATATTTAGGTAAAGCTCCTCCACGTGGAACCACTATCGAATTAGCTCATATAGATGTACCAGCAAACTTAAATCTATGGCCATTGTTTCATAACGGAGTTGCTACTGGTCTATGTATCCATCCAAGTGCATCAAATGTTGATTCTACGTGGATCGTTTATAATAAACAGCAACAAGGCGAATTTGGAATTGAACACTCTGGTTTTCTTATGGCTTTAGGACTAAATGGACATTTGAAGAATCTTGCTCCGTTTAGTATGTATGAATATTTAGTTGAATGTCATGAAGCAACCAGTGTTGGTTTATTACTAGGGTTATCAGCAACTCATCGATGTTCAATGGATGTGTCGATGACTAAATTATTATCTTTGCATGTCGAGACTTTATTACCACCAACTAGTATAGAACTCAATGTACAACAAAATGTACAAGTAGCTGCATTGATGGGTGTTGGATTAGTTTATCAAGGAACAAACCATCGACATATTGCATATGCATTGCTCTCTGAAATAGGTAAAATTCATACTGTACACTGTATCCTTATTGATTATAATTTTTAAACTAAACTTGTCATATTTTGCAATCATGTTAATAAGAATATTTATATTTACATATTTACGTAGAGTCTAGAAGTAACAGGCATAGGAAACAATGATCAAACGATTTAGAATTAATATTTAAATTTCTGTCTTACTTTAGGACCTTATAGTAGCGAGCAGGATATATGTTTATAAATAACAATTTTAAGTATTGGTATTTATTATTAATAACTACATACAAGTTTATTCATTAAAGTTATGTCCAAATCTATTTATCTGGAATTCGCCTGGAATTTGGTCGTTTGGTTAGCGACTCATAAGTTAATCATTCAGAGAGATAAATAGATGGTAGATTGATAGGTTTTTTGTTTGTGAATATTGTTAAAAATGTCACACATACCATCACATAAGTTTTAGCATAAATTTGGTGACCATACTTTGTCTTAAGACAACTTAAACTGATATCACAAATATCACAGGTTGTCTACGTCATACACACAATAATAATTTTAATTCTAATTTAGCGCACTTGTTTGTTTTACTGCCTATTAATTGACATAATAAGTTACGCAATTAGTTGACATAAGCACCTACATTCTATAACGGGTGCCAAATGTTGGGCCCATCAAGGCCAACGGTAAGGGCACAAAAGGTTAGGTGGAAGAATGGAAAAAGAAAGAGGCTGGAAAAGGCGGGAAAAGGTAGTTTTCCCGAGAGCCTTGAGCCGTGACGGTCGAGCGGAAATCGTCCGGCGAAAACAATTAAAAACAAAGCGCACTTTTGTTCAGAAGAGGTTAGAGAGTACGGGAAGCCTGCACCGACACCGAGGTCAAATAGAGAGGTCGGCGCCCACCTGGATCAGCTCCCTGATGAACTTCTTTCAGAAAGCATGCTGACCTGCGACAGAGTCCGTCGCCCTTTTCACTATCACACAAGGGTCCAGGTACGTCTGTTTTTACAATATTAACTGCAATCGTGTAGCCGATCGCTGCGAAGCCAGTTGCATTTTTGGCAGTGCATTTCGAGTAATAGGGGAAGAAAACTACTTCTCTCTCACTCATATTGTAAAGAGCGACGCTGCGCGTACGAGTGAGAGAGAGAGAAACCTAACCTCTCTCTCACAATAGTAAAGCGCGGGAATACGAGGGTAGCGCGGACCTTCCGTCGTAGTAGGACCCCTGTCGCGTAGTTCGTGAGTCCACTGCGAGGGGGCGCCGTGATCACCGCTGAGGGCGCGCTAAAGACGGCGCGCAATTCAAATTTCGGCGCGCGCGCATGCGCAATTTTGAATCGCGGTTAAGCGCGCGAAATATTCATAATTTAACGCAGGAACAAAATAATTGAAACTCAGCGGAATATTAGACGCGTGCAGCGAAGGATATATGTCGATCCTTTTCTTTTGTTTTTGTAAACTCGAAATTTTGCAGTAAATAAAAATTTGATTATTCTATATTACTGTATCGAATTATTTACTTAACCACGTCGGCGCCCGGCCAACCGTCCTTTTTCCGCTTACCCTTAATCCCTTGTGCCCGAAGCGGTTTAAAGGCCCACGCCGCCTCCGCGGGAGTTGCTGTAGCGGCTCGACAGCTGAGTGGCCAGCCAACAGTCGCGCTTCGTGGGTTGCGCGGCCGCGGGGCGAATTCATAGGAACTCCCCCATTGCACGAAAGAGTGGGCGACACTGTCTGTGTCGCTCATATTGTATACGGCCGGGTCGGAGAGTTTTCTACCCGGATCTCCCCGTTACAATTCATATATGAATGTATGATCATAAATGTAGTTTTGATGAAACGAAACTCATACAACTGATTATCCTTCGATCGATAAATTACAGATTGAAGTCCTCGTCCGAGACTTATGGATCGATTAGCCTGACATTAGGCTTGTCAATCACAAACAGCAAGCAGCATGCTGAATGTTGCAAGACAGAGAGAAACTAAATCAAAACCAAACATCTTTGGAAATCCAAAAAATATAAATCCATTCAATATAAATGGCAACTCAAATAATTGGAATATGCCTGGCCCTTTATTAAAGAAACCTGTATTTTCTTTTCAACAACCTCAATTTTAACCTGCAAATTTAGGAAATAATTATGGCAACAATTTTTGGAAGGAACTCTGAAAATACCTTTATCATAATTTTGGATCGAACATTAAGCCCAACAACAAAATTATCAACCAAAACTAATATCAATAAAAACTCGAAACACCAATAGACTAAACAATTTTCCTGGTATAAATAATAATTCGACTTCAAAAAATTATCTCGGATCAGGAAGAAATAATTCCTTTAAAATTATAGGAACTCCGAATTTTATTTCGGAAGAACTCTATAATCCGGAGGATTTGCGGAAGAGATCGATTCTACCAACGAAACATAGAAGATCTAAATAATATCGGAATTTCTTTATTGCCGCACCTTGTAACTATTTATCTGACTTTAAAAATACTTATTGATTCAGGAGCATCGTCTATTATCAATCTAGAAATAGCTTACAAAATATTTTGAAGGCATATTTTTCCACGCAGGTTTGATAATGCATTTGTACATAATATAACAGAAGGTACACACGCTTTCACTTATAGTAAATACGTCAATTACATTTCTGATATTGCCCTAGTATTCAACGTACGATTGCTTAATGGGAGATAAAGATTTACATAAGCCAGGAGTAAATATTAAGTATCCTGATCGAACATTTAGTTGTCCGAAATTTGAAATAAATTATTAAAGAAACATACCAGAAAAATTTACAACAGCGAAGGTAAATCATCACGAAGAAATACAAGTAAAAATAAGAACAGATCATATGAACAAAGAAAACGAAAAAATCATATCGTTATACCCTAAGTCCAAAAATTGTTTTTATAATGAAGGAGAGAAATTATGAGCAACTAATGCTGTTTCGCATAACATAAAAACGAAAGACCATTATCCTATTTATGTCAAAAACTTCAGATATCCGTATCATTTAAAAAAGACGTGGAAGATGGTAATAGACTACAGAAAACTCAACGATAGAATGATTGAAAATAAATATCCGTTATCAAGAATGGAAGAAATTTTAGAAAATTTAGGCAAATGATCTATTTTACCATGTTCGACTTAATACAAGGTTTTTACCAAATACGATTAAACAAGGAATCTGTAGAAAGAACAGCATTTACGGTCAAAAACGAACACTACGAATATGTTAGTATACCGCTTGGTTTAAAAATGCCCCAGCCACGTTTCAAGAAATGATGCATAAAATTTTAAGAAAATATTTATTTAAGTTTTACTTCTTTTATATAGATGATATTGTAATATTTTCATAATCACTAACGTTTGCAACGTTACAACAGGAACGTTTACAACATTTAGCACTTATTTTCAACGAATTAAGAACTTACGATTTAAAGGTACAACCAGATAAAAACGTATTTAAAAAGTATTAATGAAGTATTAATGAATTGATGAAGTACCCGTTTTAGGCCACATTATAACATTAAAAAAAATCAAGTTTAACCCTGATAAAATCGAAGCCATCGTGGTCGGCACTGGTAAGTAGTCGCTTGCTTTCGACGGAGGACAGTGCGAGGGGGACAAACTTGCGGGCGCGACACTTGGTTGATCACGCAGTGAGCCGGCGCGATATGACTCGGAAACATTTTCTCGGGCTCGTAATCGCAATATTCCAGCGGGCAACTAAGCTACTTCACCGTTAGACGTTGTTTTTTTCTACTTTTTCGGTTTCTCCTCGCTCGCTCAAGCTTGTATACGCCAATTTATATTTGAAGTGCTGTGGAAGCAACTCTATTAGTTATAGCATTCTTATCCGTTCTTTGCATGGCATAAATAAACTCTCAACCGCCTCGAGATACGGCGTCCGTTACGTCTGTTCTACCGGCAAAGATGCTCGTTCCTTTGATGTTCTTGTTCTTCGTCTAATAATAATTGAGTCGGATGTTACAATTTCGCCGCATTATGTGAATAATAATATCGAGGACCATATACACGTTGAGTAATTCGAGATCGAGAGCAAGTTGATCCGGTGCGAGGTTAGTGCACTGAATCTCAAGGGTTGTTATAAATATATACTAATATAAGTTATATAAATATCTTCTCAAGGTTATTGAGCTGTCCAAGCTTATTTAACAACTCAGCTCTACTACCCATAGTACCAACAGCTTATTGTTAAGTCTCTAACAAGCTTATGCAACTGGGAAAATTCTCACACGGCTTAGTCAGTACAGTGGCGGAGTGCTCGCTTTCGCAATTTCGCATTATCAGAACCTCATCAATTTATGTACAAAAATGTTATTTCGACTCGAAGTTCGGTACAAATTTTATTTTATTTTATTTTATTTTAAAATCATCATGTCACATCTACAGCTTGTGTAGCCGGATTTTTCAAACGTCGAACGCCACTGAGCGAATAGATCCTTCTACCTCACGTTCCTTGCTGCTCCGCTGAACTCTTTCTAAAGAGATCCAACCAGCCTCGACGGAGGTGTCATACAAGCTCATCTATAATCTGCTAAAAAATTAATAATTTAATGGGAGCGCTGTGGCTTATAAATAACTAGCCACATTGTTATTTATTTCCTATCAGCTATATACGTACAAGGTTCCCCAAGCCGTGTCCGCAGATCTCGCTCCTTGTGCGTTATTTATTCTTGTACCTCCTAGATTGGGTCCGCGGGAGCACTCCGTAAATCACGCATTGAGCTGGTTGTTCATTGCCGCTATTGAAGACGGGGTTTTTAATAGTATCGTGGTGTTGGCGGGAGCAGATGTCCCGTTGGTGTCGGTTAGTAGATTGACAATGGCAGACAACTCCTCGGGGTAGATGTCTGCAGGGCAGCGCCTTGGTCGCCGATGGTTGGTCTGAAATTTAGGATTTTGTCCATAGTTATATCATACTATTTTCGTTTATAATTGTTCAATAAATACAAAAAAAAAAATTTTTGAAGAAAATAAAAATATTTATTTTAACTGTAAAAATGTCGATAAATTGCATATATAATGACTTTTCGAAAAAGTTACTGTATAGTTGTATTTAGTGTAGCAAAATACATAAACACATCTAATACTTATTTTGTCTACTTCTAGAATCAAAAACTATAGATAATGTAGTTTAATTTTCGCGCACAGGTCAACTTTCATGAATTTTAGACCTAATTTAGTCAAATGTGATC
>JACCIE010000366.1:0-19330 GCA_018906755.1 Sycophaga agraensis
TCCGCCCCCGATGCATCGGCACACATTTGGAAATATCGAAAAAAACAACCCTAAAATCATGCGACACATTCGGAAATTTCATTAAAAAAACTCTAGAAGCATTGGTACAAACAAAGAAATTTCGAAAAGAACGACCCTAGAAGGATTGGTACATACTAGGACATTTCGATAAAAAAACACAAGACGCATTGGTACAAACAAAGAAATTTCGAAAAGAACGACCCTAGAAGGATTGGTACAGACACTGAAATTCCGCAAAAATTGCCCCCGATGCATCGGCACACATTTTGAAATATCGAAAAAAACAACCCTAAAATCATGCGACACATTCGGCAATTTCGTTAAAAAAACTCAAGAAGCATTGGTACAAACAAAGAAATTTCGAAAAGAACGACCCTAGAAGCATGCTACAGAATCGGAAATTTCGACAAAAAAAACCGAAGAAGCATTGATACAAACAAAGAAATTCCGAAAAAAACGATCCTAGATGTATTGGTACACATTCGGAAATTTCGATAAAAAAAACTCAAGAAGCATTGGTACAAACAAAGAAGTTTCGAAACAAACGACCCTAGAGGCATTGGTACATACTCGGAAATTTCGATAAAAAAAACTCAAGAAGCATTAATACAAACAACGAAATTTCGAAAAAGACAACCCTAGAAGCATTGGTACATACTCGAAAATTTCGATAAATAAATTCAAAAAGCATTGATACAAACAAAGAAATTTCGAAAAAACGACCCTAGAAGCAATGGTACACATTCGGAAAATTCGATAAAAAACCCCCAAGAAGCTTTGGTACAAACAAAGAAATTTCGATAAAAACAACCCTAGAAGCATGTTACACATTCGGAAATTGCGATAAAAAAAACTCAAGAAGCATTGGTACAAACAAAGAAATTACAACAAAGGCGACCCTAGAAGCATTGGTACATACTCGGAAATTTCGATAAAAAAACTCAAGAAGCATTGATACAAACAAAGAAATATCGAAAAAAAACAACCCTAGAAGTATTGGTACAGAATCGGAATTTCGATAAAAAAAACTCAAGAAGCATTGATACAAACAAAGAATTCCGAAAAAAACCGATCTAGAAGTATTGGTACACATTCGGAAATTTCGATAAAAAAAAACTCAAGAAGCATTGGTACCAAACAAAGAAGTTTCGAAAAAAACGACCCCTAGAAGCATGTTACACATTCGGAAATTGCGATAAAAAAACTCAGAAGCATTGGTACAAACAAACAAATTTCGAAAAACAACGGACCTTAGAGCATTGGTACATACTAGGCGAACATTTCGATAAAAAAACACAAGACGCATTGGTAAAAACAAAGAAATTTCGAAATGAACCACCCTAGAAGGATTGGTACATACTAGGAAATTTCGATAAAGAAAACTCAAGAAGCATTGATACAAACAAAGAAATTCCAAAAAAAAACGATCCTAAAAGCATGGTACAGAATCGGAAATTTCGATAAAAAAAAACTCAAGAAGCTTTGGTACAAACAAAGAAGTTCCGAAAAAAACAACCCTAGAAGCATGCTACAGAATCGTAAATTTCGATAAAAAAAACCGAAGAAGCATTGATACAAACAAAGAAATTTCGAAAAGAACGACCCTAGAAGGATTGGTACATACTAGGACATTTCGATAAAAAAACACAAGACGCATTGGTAAAAACAAAGAAATTTCGAAATGAACCACCCTAGAAGGATTGGTACATACTAGGAAATTTCGATAAAGAAAACTCAAGAAGATTGATACAAACAAAGAAATTCCAAAAAAACGATCCTAAAAGTATTGGTACACATTCGGAAATTTCGATAAAAAAAACCGAAGAAGCATTGATACAAACAAAGAAGTTTCGAAAAAGACGACCCTAGAGGCATTGGTACATACACTGAAATTTCACAAAAATTGCCCCCCCAGCATCGGCACCCATTTGGAAATATCGAAAAAAAACAACCCTAGAAGCATGCTACAGAATCGGAAATTTCGATAAAAAACTCCAGAAGCATTGGTACAAACAAAGAAATTTCGAAAAGAACGACCCTAGAAGGATTGGTACATACTAGGAAATTTCGATAAAAAAACACAAGACGCATTGGTACATGCTCGGAAATTTCGATAAAAAAACCCAAGAAGCTTTGGTACATGCTCGGAAATTTCGATGAAAAAACCCAAGAAGCTTTGGTACATACAAAGTAATTTCTAAAAAACGATCCTAGAAGTATGGTACACATTCTGAAATTTCGTTAAAAAAACTCAAGAAGCATTGGTACAAACAAAAAAATTTCGAAAAAAAACTACCCTAGAAGCATTGGTACACACACTGAAATTTCGCAAAAATTGCCCCCGATGCATCGGCACACATTTTGAAATATCGAAAAAACAACCCTAAAATCATGCGACACATTCGGAAATTTCGTTAAAAAAACTCAAGAAGCATTGGTACAAACAAAAGAAATTACGAAAAGAACGACCCTAGAAGGATTGATACATACTAGTAAATTCCGAAAAAACAACCCTAGAAGCATTGGTACATACTCGGAAATTTCGATAAAGAAAACTCAAGAAGCTGTGGTACATACAAAGTAATTTCGAAAAAAAACAACCCTAGAAGCATGCTACAGAATCGGAAATTTCGATAAAAAAAACCGAAGAAGCTTTGGTACAAACAAGAAATTTCGATAAAAACAACCCTCGAAGCATGCTACACATTCGGAAATTGGTTAAAAAAACTCAAGATGTATTGGTACAAACAAAGAAATTTCGAAAAGAACGACCCTAGAAGGATTTGTACATACTCGGAAATTTCGATAAAAAACTCAAGACGATTGATGCAAACAAAGAAATTTCGAAAAAGACAACCCTAGAAGCATGTTACACATTCGGAAATTTCGATAAAAAACCCCAAGAAGCTTTGGTACAAACAAAGAAATTTCGATAAAAACAACCCTAGAACATGCTACACATTCGGAAATTTCGATCAAAAAACACAAGAAGCATTGGTACAAACAAAGAAATTTCGAAAAGAACGACCCTAGAAGGATTGGTACATACTAGGAAATTCCGAAAAAACAACCCTAGAATCATTGGTACATACTCGGAAATTTCGATAAAGAAAACTCAAGAAGCTTTGGTGCATACAAAGTAATTTCGATAAAGAAAACTCAAGAAGCATTGATACAAACAAAGAAGTTTCGAAAAAAACAACCCTAGAAGCATGCTACAGAATCGGAAATTTCGATAAAAAAAACCGAAGAAGCATTGATACAAACAAAGAAATTCCGAAAAAAACGATCCTAGAAGTATTGGTACACATTCGGAAATTTCGATAAAAAAAACTCAAGAAGCATTGGTACAAACAAAGAAGTTTCGAAAAAAACGACCCTAGAAGCATGTTACACATTCGGAAATTGCGATAAAAAAACTCAAGAAGCATTGGTACAAACAAACAAATTTCGAAAACAACGACCTTAGAAGCATTGGTACATACTAGGACATTTCGATAAAAAAACACAAGACGCATTGGTAAAAACAAAGAAATTTCGAAATGAACCACCCTAGAAGGATTGGTACATACTAGGAAATTTCGATAAAGAAAACTCAAGAAGCATTGATACAAACAAAGAAATTCCAAAAAAACGATCCTAAAAGCATTGGTACAGAATCGGAAATTTCGATAAAAAAAACTCAAGAAGCTTTGGTACAAACAAAGAAGTTCCGAAAAAAACAACCCTAGAAGCATGCTACAGAATCGTAAATTTCGATAAAAAAAACCCAAGAAGGATTGATACAAACAAAGAAATTTCGAAAAGAACGACCCTAGAAGGATTGGTACATACTAGGACATTTCGATAAAAAAACACAAGACGCATTGGTACAAACAAAGAAATTTCGAAATGAACGACCCTAGAAGGATTGGTACATACTAGGAAATTTCGATAAAGAAAACTCAAGAAGCATTGGTACAAACAAAGAAATTTCGAAAAAAACGATCCTAAAAGTATTGGTACACATTCGGAAATTTCGATAAAAAAAACCGAAGAAGCATTGATACAAACAAAGAAGTTTCGAAAAAGACGACCCTAGAGGCATTGGTACATACACTGAAATTTCACAAAAATTGCCCCCCCAGCATCGGCACCCATTTGGAAATATCGAAAAAAACAACCCTAGAAGCATGCTACAGAATCGGAAATTTCGATAAAAAAACTCAAGAAGCATTGGTACAAACAAAGAAATTTCGAAAAGAACGACCCTAGAAGGATTGGTACATACTAGGAAATTTCGATTAAAAAAAACACAAGACGCATTGGTACATGCTCGGAAATTTCGATAAAAAAACCCAAGAAGCTTTGGTACATGCTCGGAAATTTCGATGAAAAAACCCAAGAAGCTTTGGTACATACAAAGTAATTTCTAAAAAACAACCGTAGAAGCATTGGTACATACTCGGAAATTTCGATAAAGAAAACTTAAGAAGCATTGGTACAAACAAAGAAATTTCGAAAAAAACGATCCTAAAAGCATTGGTACACACACTCACATTTCGCAAAAATTGCCCCCGATGCATCGGCACACATTTTGAAATATCGAAAAAAACAACCCTAAAATCATGCGACACATTCGGAAATTTCGATCAAAAAACCGAGGAAGCATTGTTACAAACAAAGAAATTCCGAAAAAAACGATCCTAGAAGTATTGGTACACATTCTGAAATTTCGCTAAAAAAACTCAAGAAGCATTGGTACAAACAAAAAAATTTCGAAAAAAACTACCCTAGAAGCATTGGTACACACACTGAAATTTCGCAAAAATTGCCCCCGATGCATCGGCACACATTTTGAAATATCGAAAAAAACAACCCTAAAATCATGCGACACATTCGGAAATTTCGTTAAAAAAACTCAAGAAGCATTGGTACAAACAAAGAAATTACGAAAAGAACGACCCTAGAAGGATTGATACATACTAGGAAATTCCGAAAAAACAACCCTAGAAGCATTGGTACATACTCGGAAATTTCGATAAAGAAAACTCAAGAAGCTGTGGTACATACAAAGTAATTTCGAAAAAAACAACCCTAGAAGCATGCTACAGAATCGGAAATTTCGATAAAAAAAACCGAAGAAGCATTGATACAAACAAAGAAATTCCGAAAAAAACGATCCTAGAAGTATTGGTACACATTCGGAAATTTCGATAAAAAAACTCAAGAAGCAATGGTACAAACAAAGAAATTACAACAAAGGCGACCCTAGAAGCATTGGTACATACTCGGAAATTTCGATAAAAAAACTCAAGACGATTGATGCAAACAAAGAAATTTCGAAAAAGACAACCCTAGAAGCATGTTACACATTCGGAAATTGCGATAAAAAAAACTCAAGAAGCAATGGTACAAACAAAGAAATTACAACAAAGGCGACCCTAGAAGCATTGGTACATACTCGGAAATTTCGATAAAAAAACTCAAGAAGCAATGATACAAACAAAGAAATTTCGAAAAAGACAACCCTAGAAGCATGTTACACATTCGGAAATTACGATAAAAAACCCCAAGAAGCTTTGGTACAAACAAAGAAATTTCGAAAAGATCGACCCTAGAAGGATTGGTACATACTAGGAAATTCCGAAAAACAACCCTAGAATCATTGGTACATACTCGGAAATTTCGATAAAGAAAACTCAAGAAGCTTTGGTGCATACAAAGTAATTTCGAAAAAAAAAACACTAGAAGCATTGGTACATACTCGGAAATTTTGATAAAAAAACTCAAGAAGGATTGATACAAACAAAGAAATTTCGAAAAAGACAACCCTAGAAGCATGCTACAGAATCGGAAATTTCGATAAAAAAAACCGAAGAAGCTTTGGTACGAACAAAGAAAATTCGATAAATACAACCCTAAAATCATGTTACACATTCGGAAATTTCGATAAAAAACCCCAAGAAGCTTTGGTACAAACAAAGAAATTTCGATAAAAACAACCCTAGAACATGCTACACATTCGGAAATTTCGAAAAAAACAACCCTGGATGCATGCTACAGACTCGTAAATTTCGATAAAAAAAACCGAAGAAGCATTGATACAAACAAAGAAATATCGAAAAGAACGACCCTAGAAGCATTGATACAAACAAAGAAATATCGAAAAAAACAACCCTAGAAGCATTGGTACAGAATCGGAAATTTCGATAAAAAAACACAAGACGCATTGGTACAAACAAAGAAATTTCGAAAAGAACGACCCTAGAAGGATTGGTACATACTCGGAAATTTCGATAAAGAAAACTCAAGAAGCTTTGGTGCATACAATGTAATTTCGAAAAAAAAAACCCTAGAAGCATTGGTACATACTCGGAAATTTTGATAAAAAAACTCAAGAAGGATTGATACAAACAAAGAAATTTCGAAAAAGACAACCCTAGAAGCATGCTACAGAATCGGAAATTTCGATAAAAAAAACCGAAGAAGCTTTGGTACGAACAAAGAAAATTCGATAAATACAACCCTAAAATCATGCTACACATTCGGAAATTTCGATCAAAAAACACAAGAAGCATTGGTACAAACAAAGAAATTTCAACAAAGGCGACCCTAGAAGCATTGGTACATACTCGGAAATTTCGATAAAAAAACTCAAGAAGCATTAATACAAACAAAGAAATTTCGAAATAGACAACCCTAGAAGCATTGGTACACACACTTAAATTTCACAAAAATTGCCCCCGATGCATCGGCACCCATTTGGAAATATCGAAAAAACAACCCTAAAATCATGCTACACATTCGGAAATTTCGATCAAAAAACACAAGAAGCATTGGTACAAACAAAGAAATTTCAACAAAGGCGACCCTAGAAGCATTGGTACACATTCGGAAATTTCGATAAAAAACCCCTAAGAAGCTTTGGTACAAACAAAGAAATTTCGATAAAAACAACCCTCGAAGCATGCTACACATTCGGAAATTTGGTTAAAAAAACTCAAGATGTATTGGTATAAACAAAGAAATTTCGAAAAGAACGACCCTAGAAGGATTTGTACATACTCGGAAATTTCGATAAAAAAACTCAAGACGATTGATGCAAACAAAGAAATTTCGAAAAAGACAACCCTAGAAGCATGTTACACATTCGGAAATTTCGATAAAAAACCCCAAGAAGCTTTGGTACAAACAAAGAAATTTCGATAAAAACAACCCTAGAACATGCTACACATTCGGAAATTTCGATCAAAAAACACAAGAAGCATTGGTACAAACAAAGAAATTTCGAAAAGAACGACCCTAGAAGGATTGGTACATACTAGGAAATTCCGAAAAAACAACCCTAGAATCATTGGTACATACTCGGAAATTTCGATAAAGAAAACTCAAGAAGCTTTGGTGCATACAAAGTAATTTCGATAAAGAAAACTCAAGAAGCATTGATACAAACAAAGAAGTTTCGAAAAAAACAACCCTAGAAGCATGCTACAGAATCGGAAATTTCGATAAAAAAAACCGAAGAAGCATTGATACAAACAAAGAAATTCGGAAAAAAACGATCCTAGAAGTATTGGTACACATTCAGAAATTTCGATAAAAAAACTCAAGAAGCATTGGTACAAACAAAGATACTTCAACAAAGGCGACACTAGAAGCATTGGTACATACTCGGAAATTTCGATAAAAAAAACTCAAGAAGCATTAATACAAACAACGAAATTTCGAAAAAGACAACCCTAGAAGCATTGGTACATACTCGAAAATTTCGATAAATAAATTCAAAAAGCATTGATACAAACAAAGAAATTTCGAAAAAATGACCCTAGAAGCAATGGTACACATTCGGAAATTTCGATAAAAAACCCCTAAGAAGCTTTGGTACAAACAAAGAAATTTCGATAAAAAGAACCCTCGAAGCATGCTACACATTCGGAAATTTGGTTAAAAAAACTCAAGACGATTGATGCAAACAAAGAAATTTCGAAAAAGACAACCCTAGAAGCATGTTACACATTCGGAAATTGCGATAAAAAAAACTCAAGAAGCATTGGTACAAACAATGAAATTACAACAAAGGCGACCCTAGAAGCATTGGTACATACTCGGAAATTTTGATAAAGAAACTCAAGAAGGATTGATACAAACAAAGAAATTTCGAAAAAGACAACCCTAGAAGCATGTTACACATTCGGAAATTTCGATAAAAAACCCCAAGAAGCATTTGTACAAACAAAGAAATTTCGAAAAGAACGACCGTAGAAGGGTTGGTACATACTAGGAAATTTCGATAAAAAAAACCGAAGAAGCATTGATGCAAACAAAGAAATTTCGAAAAAAACGACCCTAGAAGCATTGGTACACACACTGAAATTTCGCAAAAATTGCCCCCGATGCATCGGCACACATTTGGAAATATCGAAAAAAACAACCCTAAAATCATGCGACACATTCGGAAATTTCATTAAAAAAACTCTAGAAGCATTGGTACAAACAAAGAAATTTCGAAAAGAACGACCCTAGAAGGATTGGTACATACTAGGACATTTCGATAAAAAAACACAAGACGCATTGGTACAAACAAAGAAATTTCGAAAAGAACGACCCTAGAAGGATTGGTACAGACACTGAAATTCCGCAAAAATTGCCCCCGATGCATCGGCACACATTTTGAAATATCGAAAAAAACAACCCTAAAATCATGCGACACATTCGGCAATTTCGTTAAAAAAACTCAAGAAGCATTGGTACAAACAAAGAAATTTCGAAAAGAACGACCCTAGAAGCATGCTACAGAATCGGAAATTTCGACAAAAAAAACCGAAGAAGCATTGATACAAACAAAGAAATTCCGAAAAAAACGATCCTAGATGTATTGGTACACATTCGGAAATTTCGATAAAAAAAACTCAAGAAGCATTGGTACAAACAAAGAAGTTTCGAAACAAACGACCCTAGAGGCATTGGTACATACTCGGAAATTTCGATAAAAAAAACTCAAGAAGCATTAATACAAACAACGAAATTTCGAAAAAGACAACCCTAGAAGCATGCTACAGAATCGGAAATTTCGATAAAAAAAACCGAAGAAGCATTGATACAAGCAAAGAAATTCCGAAAAAAACGATCCTAGAAGTATTGGTACACATTCGGAAATTTCGATAAAAAAAACTCACGAAGCATTGGTACAAACAAAGAAGTTTCGAAACAAACGACCCTAGAGGCATTGGTACATACTCGGAAATTTCGATAAAAAAAACTCAAGAAGCATTAATACAAACAACGAAATTTCGAAAAAGACAACCCTAGAAGCATTGGTACATACTCGAAAAAATCGAAAAAATAAATTCAAAAAGCATTGATACAAACAAAGAAATTTCGAAAAAACGACCCTAGAAGCAATGGTACACATTCGGAAAATTCGATAAAAAACCCCCAAGAAGCTTTGGTACAAACAAAGAAATTTCGATAAAAACAACCCTAGAAGCATGTTACACATTCGGAAATTGCGATAAAAAAAACTCAAGAAGCATTGGTACAAACAAAGAAATTACAACAAAGGCGACCCTAGAAGCATTGGTACATACTCGGAAATTTCGATAAAAAAACTCAAGAAGCATTGATACAAACAAAGAAATATCGAAAAAAAACAACCCTAGAAGTATTGGTACAGAATCGGAAATTTCGATAAAAAAAACTCAAGAAGCATTGATACAAACAAAGAAATTCCGAAAAAAACGATCCTAGAAGTATTGGTACACATTCGGAAATTTCGATAAAAAAAACTCAAGAAGCATTGGTACAAACAAAGAAGTTTCGAAAAAAACGACCCTAGAAGCATGTTACACATTCGGAAATTGCGATAAAAAAACTCAAGAAGCATTGGTACAAACAAACAAATTTCGAAAACAACGACCTTAGAAGCATTGGTACATACTCGGAAATTTCGATAAAAGAAACTCAAGAAGCATTGGTACATACAAAGTAATTTCGAAAAAAACAACCCTAGAAGCATGCTACAGAATCGGAAATTGCGATAAAAAAAACTCAAGAAGCATTGGTACAAACAAAGAAATTACAACAAAGGCGACCCTAGAAGCATTGGTACATACTCGGAAATTTCGATAAAAAAACTCAAGAAGCATTGATACAAACAAAGAAATATCGAAAAAAAACAACCCTAGAAGTATTGGTACAGAATCGGAAATTTCGATAAAAAAAACTCAAGAAGCAGTGATACAAACAAAGAAATTCCGAAAAAAACGATCCTAGAAGTATTGGTACACATTCGGAAATTTCGATAAAAAAACTCAAGAAGCATTGGTACAAACAAAGAAATTACAACAAAGGCGACCCTAGAAGCATTGGTACATACTCGGAAATTTCGATAAAAAAACTCAAGAAGCATTGATACAAACAAAGAAATATCGAAAAAAAACAACCCTAGAAGTATTGGTACAGAATCGGAAATTTCGATAAAAAAAACTCAAGAAGCAGTGATACAAACAAACAAATTTCGAAAACAACGACCTTAGAAGTATTGGTACACATTCGGAAATTTCGATAAAAAAAACTCAAGAAGCATTGGTACAAACAAAGAAGTTTCGAAACAAACGACCCTAGAGGCATTGGTACACACACTGAAATTTCACAAAAATTGCCCCCGATGCACCGGCACCCATTTGGAAATATCGAAAAAAACAACCCTAAAATCATGCGACACATTCGGATATTTCGATAAAAAAACACAAGACGCATTGGTACAAACAAAGAAATTTCGAAAAGAACGACCCTAGAAGGATTGGTACATACTAGGAAATTTCGATAAAAAAACACAAGACGCATTGGTACATGCTCGGAAATTTCGATAAAGAAAACTCAAGAAGCATTGGTACAAACAAAGAAATTCCGAAAAAAACAATCCTAGAAGTATTGGTACACATTCGGAAATTTCGATAAAAAACCCCCAAGAAGCTTTGGTACAAACAAAGAAATTACGATAAAAACAACCCTAGAAGTATGTTACACATTCGGAAATTGCGATAAAAAAAACTCAAGACGATTGATGCAAACAAAGAAATTTCGAAAAACACAACCCTAGAAGCATTGGTACATACTCGAAAATTTCGATAAATAAATTCAAAAAGCATTGATACAAACAAAGAAATTTCGAAAAAACGATCCTAGAAGCAATGGTACACATTCGGAAATTTCGATAAAAAACCCCCAAGAAGCTTTGGTACAAACAAAGAAATTTCGATAAAAACGACCCTAGAAGCAATGGTACACATTCGGAAAATTCGATAAAAAACCCCCAAGAAGCTTTGGTACAAACAAAGAAATTTCGATAAAAACAACCCTAGAAGCATGTTACACATTCGGAAATTGCGATAAAAAAAACTCAAGAAGCATTGGTACAAACAAAGAAATTACAACAAAGACGACCCTAGAAGCATTGGTACATACTCGAAAAAATCGATAAATAAATTCAAAAAGCATTGATACAAACAAAGTAATTTCGAAAAAAACAACCCTAGAAGCATTGGTACAGAATCGGAAATTTCGATAAAAAAAACTCAAGAAGCTTTGGTACAAACAAAGAAGTTTCGAAAAAAACAACCCTAGAAGCATGCTACAGAATCGGAAATTTCGATAAAAAAGCTCAAGAAGCATTGGTACAAACAAAGAAATTTCGAAAAGAACGACCCTAGAAGGATTGGTACATACTATGAAATTTCGATAAAAAAACCCAAGAAGCTTTGGTACATGCTCGGAAATTTCGATAAAAAAAACTCAAGAAGCATTAATACAAACAACGAAATTTCTAAAAAACAACCGTAGAAGGATTCGTACATACTCGGAAATTTCGATAAAGAAAACTTAAGAAGCATTGGTACAAACAAAGAAATTCCGAAAAAAACGATCCTAAAAGCATTGGTACACATTCGGAAATTTCGATAAAAAAAACTCAAGAAGCATTGGTACAAACAAAGAAGTTTCGAAAAAAACGACCCTAGAAGCATGTTACAAATTCGGAAATTGCGATAAAAAAACTCAAGAAGCATTGGTACAAACAAACAAATTTCGAAAACAACGACCTTAGAAGCATTGGTACATACTCGGAAATTTCGATAAAAAAAACTCAAGAAGCATTGGTACATACAAAGTAATTTCGAAAAAAACAACCCTAGAAGCATGCTACAGAATCGGAAATTGCGATAAAAAAACTCAAGAAGCATTGGTACAAACAAAGAAATTACAACAAAGGCGACCCTAGAAGCATTGGTACATACTCGGAAATTTTGATAAAAAAACTCAAGAAGGATTGATACAAACAAAGAAATTTCGAAAAAGACAACCCTAGAAGCATGCTACAGAATCGGAAATTTCGATAAAAAAAACCGAAGAAGCTTTGGTACGAACAAAGAAAATTCGATAAATACAACCCTAAAATCATGTTACACATTCGGAAATTTCGATAAAAAACCCCAAGAAGCTTTGGTACAAACAAAGAAATTTCGATAAAAACAACCCTAGAACATGCTACACATTCGGAAATTTCGAAAAAAACAACCCTAGATGCATGCTACAGACTCGTAAATTTCGATAAAAAAAACCGAAGAAGCATTGATACAAACAAAGAAATTTCGAAAAGAACGACCCTAGAAGCATTGATACAAACAAAGAAATATCGAAAAAAACAACCCTAGAAGCATTGGTACAGAATCGGAAATTTCGATAAAAAAACACAAGACGCATTGGTACAAACAAAGAAATTTCGAAAAGAACGACCCTAGAAGGATTGGTACATACTCGGAAATTTCGATAAAGAAAACTCAAGAAGCTTTGGTGCATACAATGTAATTTCGAAAAAAAAAACCCTAGAAGCATTGGTACATACTCGGAAATTTTGATAAAAAAACTCAAGAAGGATTGATACAAACAAAGAAATTTCGAAAAAGACAACCCTAGAAGCATGCTACAGAATCGGAAATTTCGATAAAAAAAACCGAAGAAGCTTTGGTACGAACAAAGAAAATTCGATAAATACAACCCTAAAATCATGCTACACATTCGGAAATTTCGATCAAAAAACACAAGAAGCATTGGTACAAACAAAGAAATTTCAACAAAGGCGACCCTAGAAGCATTGGTACATACTCGGAAATTTCGATAAAAAAACTCAAGAAGCATTAATACAAACAAAGAAATTTCGAAATAGACAACCCTAGAAGCATTGGTACACACACTTAAATTTCACAAAAATTGCCCCCGATGCATCGGCACCCATTTGGAAATATCGAAAAAACAACCCTAAAATCATGCTACACATTCGGAAATTTCGATCAAAAAACACAAGAAGCATTGGTACAAACAAAGAAATTTCAACAAAGGCGACCCTAGAAGCATTGGTACACATTCGGAAATTTCGATAAAAAACCCCTAAGAAGCTTTGGTACAAACAAAGAAATTTCGATAAAAACAACCCTCGAAGCATGCTACACATTCGGAAATTTGGTTAAAAAAACTCAAGATGTATTGGTATAAACAAAGAAATTTCGAAAAGAACGACCCTAGAAGGATTTGTACATACTCGGAAATTTCGATAAAAAAACTCAAGACGATTGATGCAAACAAAGAAATTTCGAAAAAGACCCTAGAAGCATGTTACACATTCGGAAATTTCGATAAAAAACCCCAAGAAGCTTTGGTACAAACAAAGAAATTTCGATAAAAACAACCCTAGAACATGCTACACATTCGGAAATTTCGATCAAAAAACACAAGAAGCATTGGTACAAACAAAGAAATTTCGAAAAGAACGACCCTAGAAGGATTGGTACATACTAGGAAATTCCGAAAAAACAACCCTAGAATCATTGGTACATACTCGGAAATTTCGATAAAGAAAACTCAAGAAGCTTTGGTGCATACAAAGTAATTTCGATAAAGAAAACTCAAGAAGCATTGATACAAACAAAGAAGTTTCGAAAAAAACAACCCTAGAAGCATGCTACAGAATCGGAAATTTCGATAAAAAAAACCGAAGAAGCATTGATACAAACAAAGAAATTCGGAAAAAAACGATCCTAGAAGTATTGGTACACATTCAGAAATTTCGATAAAAAAACTCAAGAAGCATTGGTACAAACAAAGATACTTCAACAAAGGCGACACTAGAAGCATTGGTACATACTCGGAAATTTCGATAAAAAAAACTCAAGAAGCATTAATACAAACAACGAAATTTCGAAAAAGACAACCCTAGAAGCATTGGTACATACTCGAAAATTTCGATAAATAAATTCAAAAAGCATTGATACAAACAAAGAAATTCGAAAAAATGACCCTAGAAGCAATGGTACACATTCGGAAATTTCGATAAAAAACCCCTAAGAAGCTTTGGTACAAACAAAGAAATTTCGATAAAAAGAACCCTCGAAGCATGCTACACATTCGGAAATTGCGATAAAAAAAACTCAAGACAATTGATGCAAACAAAGAAATTTCGAAAAAGACAACCCTAGAAGCATGTTACACATTCGGAAATTGCGATAAAAAAAACTCAAGAAGCATTGGTACAAACAATGAAATTACAACAAAGGCGACCCTAGAAGCATTGGTACATACTCGGAAATTTTGATAAAGAAACTCAAGAAGAAGGATTGATACAAACAAAGAAATTTCGCAAAAGGACAACCCTAGAAGCATGTTACACATTCGGAAATTTCGATAAAAAACCCCAAGAAGCATTTGTACAAACAAAGAAATTTCGAAAAGAACGACCGTAGAAGGGTTGGTACATACTAGGAAATTTCGATAAAAAAAACCGAAGAAGCATTGATGCAAACAAAGAAATTTCGAAAAAAACGACCCTAGAAGCATTGGTACACACACTGAAATTTCGCAAAAATTGCCCCCGATGCATCGGCACACATTTGATAATATCAAAAAAACAACCCTAAAATCATGCGACACATTCGGAAATTTCATTAAAAAAACTCAAGAAGCATTGATACAAACAAAGAAATATCGAAAAAAACAACCCTAGAAGCATTGGTACAGAATCGGAAATTTCGATAAAGAAAACTTAAGAAGCATTGGTACAAACAAAGAAATTCCGAAAAAAACGATCCTAAAAGCATTGGTACACACACTCACATTTCGCAAAAATTGGCCCCGATGCATCGGCACAGATTTTGAAATATCGAAAAAAACAACCCTAAAATCATGCGACACATTCGGAAATTTCGATCAAAAAACCGAGGAAGTATTGATACAAACAAAGAAATTCCGAAAAAAACGACCCTAGAAGCATTGGTACACACACTGAAATTTCGCAAAAATTGCCCCCGATGCATCGGCACACATTTGATAATATCAAAAAAACAACCCTAAAATCATGCGACACATTCGGAAATTTCATTAAAAAAACTCAAGAAGCATTGATACAAACAAAGAAATATCGAAAAAAACAACCCTAGAAGCATTGGTACAGAATCGGAAATTTCGATAAAAAAAACTCAAGAAGCTTTGGTACAAACAAAGAAGTTTCGAAAAAAACAACCCTAGAAGCATGCTACACATTCGGAAATTTGGTTAAAAAAACTCAAGACGATTGATGCAAACAAAGAAATTTCGATAAAAACGACCCTAGAAGCAATGGTACACATTCGGAAATTTCGATAAAAAACCCCTCAGAAGCTTTGGTACAAACAAAGAAATTTCGATAAAAACAACCCTCGAAGCATGCTACACATTCGGAAATTTGGTTAAAAAAACTGAAGAAGCATTGATACAAACAAAGAAATTCCGAAAAAAACGACCCTAGAAGCATTGGTACACACACTGAAATTTCGCAAAAATTGCCCCCGAAGCATCGGCACACATTTGGAAATATCGAAAAAAACAACCCTAAAATCATGCGACACATTCGGAAATTTCATTAAAAAAACTCAAGAAACATTGGTACAAACAAAGAAATTACAACAAAGGCGACCCTAGAAGCATTGGTACATACTCGGAAATTTCGATAAAAAAACTCAAGAAGCATTGATACAAACAAAGAAATATCGAAAAAAACAACCCTAGAAGCATTGGTACAGAATCGGAAATTTCGATAAAAAAAACTCAAGAAGCTTTGGTACAAACAAAGAAGTTTCGAAAAAAACAACCCTAGAAGCATGCTACAGAATCGGAAATTTCGATAAAAAAACTCAAGAAGCATTGGTACAAACAAAGAAATTTCGAAAAGAACGACCCTAGAAGGATTGGTACATACTAGGAAATTTCGATAAAAAAACACAAGACGCATTGGTACATGCTCGGAAATTTCGATAAAGAAAACTCAAGAAGCATTGGTACAAACAAAGAAATTTCGAAAAAAACGATCCTAAAAGCATTGGTACACACACTCACATTTCGCAAAAATTGCCCCCGATGCATCGGCACACATTTTGAAATATCGAAAAAAACAACCCTAAAATCATGCGACACATTCGGAAATTTCGATCAAAAAACCGAGGAAGCATTGATACAAACAAAGAAATTCCGAAAAAAACGATCCTAGAAGTATTGGTACACATTCTGAAATTTCGTTAAAAAAACTCAAGAAGCATTGGTACAAACAAAGAAATTTCGAAAAAAACTACCCTAGAAGGATTGGTACATACTAGGAAATTTCGATAAAAAAACACAAGACGCATTGGTACATGCTCGGAAATTTCGATAAAAAAACCCAAGAACCTTTGGTACATGCTCGGAAATTTCGATAAAAAAAACTCAAGAAGCATTAATACAAACAACGAAATTTCGAAAAAGACAACCCTAGAAGCATTGGTACATACTCGAAAATTTCGATAAATAAATTCAAAAAGCATTGATTCAAACAAAGAAATTTCGAAAAAATGACCATAGAAGCAATGGTACACATTCGGAAATTTCGATAAAAAACCCCTAAGAAGCTTTGGTACAAACAAAGAAGTTTCGAAAAAAACAACCCTAGAAGCATGCTACACATTCGGAAATTTGGTTAAAAAAACTCAAGACGATTGATGCAAACAAAGAAATTTCGATAAAAACAACCCTCGAAGCATGCTACACATTCGGAAATTTGGTTAAAAAGACTGAAGAAGCATTGATACAAACAAAGAAATTTCGAAAAAAACGACCCTAGAAGGATTGGTACACATTCTGAAATTTCGTTAAAAAAACTCAAGAAGCATTGGTACAAACAAAGAATTTTCGAAAAAAACTACCCTAGAAGGATTGGTACATACTAGGAAATTACGATAAAAAAAACCGAAGAAGCATTGATACAAACAAAGAAATTTCGAAAAAAACGACCCTAGAAGCATTGGTACACACACTGAAATTTCGCAAAAATTGCCCCCGATGCATCGGCACAGATTTGGAAATATCGAAAAAAACAACCCTAAAATCATGCGACACATTCGGAAATTTCATTAAAAAAACTCAAGAAGCATTGGTACAAACAAAGAAATTTCGAAAAGAACGACCCTAGAAGCATTGGTACACACACTGAAATTTCGCAAAAATTGCCCCCGATGCATCGGCACACATTTGGAAATATCGAAAAAAACAACCCTAAAATCATGCGACACATTCGGAAATTTCATTAAAAAAACTCAAGAAGCATTGGTACAAACAAAGAAATTTCGAAAAGAACGACCCTAGAAGGATTGGTACATACTAGGAAATTTCGATAAAAAAACACAAGACGCATTGGTACATGCTCGGAAATTTCGATAAAGAAAACTCAAGAAGCATTGGTACAAACAAAGAAATTTCGAAAAAAACGATCCTAAAAGCATTGGTACACACACTCACATTTCGCAAAAATTGCCCCCGATGCATCGGCACACATTTGGAAATATCGAAAAAAACAACCCTAAAATCATGCGACACATTCGGAAATTTCATTAAAAAAACTCAAGAAGCATTGGTACAAACAAAGAAGTTTCGAAAAGAACGACCCTAGAAGGATTGGTACATACTCGAAAAAATCGATAAATAAATTCAAAAAGCATTGATACAAACAAAGAAATTTCGAAAAAACGACCCTAGAAGCAATGGTACACATTCGGAAAATTCGATAAAAAACCCCCAACAAGCTTTGGTACAAACAAAGAAATTTCGATAAAAACAACCCTAGAAGCATGTTACACATTCGGAAATTGCGATAAAAAAAACTCAAGAAGCATTGGTACAAACAAAGAAATTACAACAAAGGCGACCCTAGAAGCATTGGTACATACTCGGAAATTTCGATAAAAAAACTCAAGAAGCATTGATACAAACAAAGAAATATCGAAAAAAACAACCCTAGAATCATTGGTACATACTCGGAAATTTCGATAAAAAAAACTCAAGAAGCATTGGTACATGCTCGGAAATTTCGATAAAAAAACCCAAGAAGCATTGGTACATACTCGGAAATTTCGATAAAGAAAACTCAAGAAGCTTTGGTACAAACAAAGAAGTTTCGAAAAAAACAACCCTAGAAGCATGCTACAGAATCGTAAATTTCGATAAAAAAAACCAAAGAAGCATTGATACAAACAAAGAAATTCCGAAAAAAACGATCCTAGAAGTATTGGTACACATTCGGAAATTTCGATAAAAAAAACTCAAGAAGCATTGGTACAAACAAAGAAGTTTCGAAACAAACGACCCTAGAGGCATTGGTACATACTCGGAAATTTCGATAAAAAAAACTCAAGAAGCATTAATACAAACAACGAAATTTCGAAAAAGACAACCCTAGAAGCATTGGTACATACTCGAAAATTTCGATAAATAAATTCAAAAAGCATTGATACAAACAAAGAAATTTCGAAAAAACGACCCTAGAAGCAATGGTACACATTCGAAAAATTGCGATAAAAAAAACTCAAGAAGCATTGGTACAAACAAAGAAATTACAACAAAGGCTACCCTAGAAGCATTGGTACACACACTGAAATTTCGCAAAAATTGCCCCCGATTCATCGGCACACATTTGGAAATATCGAAAAAAACAACCCTAAAATCATGCGACACATTCGGAAATTTCATTAAAAAAACTCAAGAAGGATTGATACAATCAAAGAAATTTCGAAAAAGACAACCCTAGAAGCATGTTACACATTCGGAAATTTCGATAAAAAACCCCAAGAAGCATTTGTACAAACAAAGAAATTTCGAAAAGAAGGACCCTAGAAGGGTTGGTACATACTAGGACATTTCGATAAAAAAACACAAGACGCATTGGTACATGCTCGGAAATTTCGATAAAGAAAACTCAAGAAGCTTTGGTACAACAGGA
>JACCIE010000367.1:0-19188 GCA_018906755.1 Sycophaga agraensis
CCTTTGTACGTTTATTAAATTTTAGCGTATGCAATTATTTATCCTCGTTGCAGCCTCAGTGCGACTAGTTGAGATTCGGAATCATACATAATCTTTAAAAGTGGATGATTATGAGTCAACTTCGATTAGTTTAAAGCACTGCAAAAAATTATACATTTGTCCGTAAAGCAAGAACCGTAAATTTGTTTTTAAAAACTTGAGAGAGTCTTTATAATAGGAAAAATTAGGTTACGTATGAGAATCTAAGGTATAAAATCACGGACCGATGGAAGGGAAGGAGAGCATAGAAAATATTCTACAATTATTTTTTCAACCCAACTTTGACTAGACTGTCGTGCGAATGATTACTGTTGTTTGAAATAAAGCTATCCGAAACTTCATTACTTAAACCAAGGAAACGTATGCACAATTAGCATGTGTTTATATTCATTTAGTTTAATTGTTACTGTAAATATATATATATTATATCCCCAGTATGATTATCTATTTAATAAATTTGCATGATTGAATGTATTTTTGTGTGACATTTATAATTACTGATTATGTTCTTTTGTAGGTTTATTAAATTTTAGCGATGCATTATTTATCCACTGCACCTCATGCGACTAGTTAAGATTCGATTCATACATAATGCTTTAAACGTGGTACTTAGAGTCCTCTTCAATTAGTTTAAAGCACTGCCAAAAATTATACATTTGTCGTAAAAGCAAGAACCGTAAATTTGTTTTGAAAATTGATAGATTTTTATCATAGAAAATATTCTACAATTACTTTTGTATCAGAATCTAAGGTATAAAATCACGGATCCTGATGAAGGAAAGGAGAGCATAGAAAATATTCTACAATTAATTTTAAACCAAATCTTGACTAGACTTCGTGTTGATGATCTATATTTTTGAAATAAAGCTATCCCGAAACTTCATTACTTAAACATATGCAAACGTATGCACAATTAACATGTGTTATATTCATTTAGTTTAATTGTTACTGTAAATATATATCTATATCTATATCCCCCTAGTATCATTATCTATTTTAATAAATTTGCAATTATGGAATGTATTTTTGTGTGACATTTATAATTACTGATTATGTTCTTTTGTACGTTTATTAAATTTTTGCGTTGCATTATTTTTCCTCTGCACCTCGTGCGACTAGTTAAGATTTGGATCCATACATAATACCTTAAAAGTGATGATATGAGTCAACATCAATTAGTTTCAAGTACTGCCAAAAATTATACATTTGTCGTAAAAGCAAGAACCGTAAATTTGTTTTAAAAATTGATAGATTTTTATCATGGAAAATATTCTACAATTACTTTTATATCAGAATCTAAGGTATAAAATCACGGATCCTGATGGAGGAAAGGAGAGCATAGATAATATTCTACAATTAATTTTTAAACCGAACTCTTGACTAGACTTAGTGCAAATGTTTAATGTTGTTTGAAACGAAGGCTATCGCGAAACTTCATTACTACAACCCATGGAAACGCATGCACAATTAGCATGTGTTTATATTCATTTAGTTTAATTGTTACTGTAAATATATATCTATATCTATATTCCCCAGTATCATTATCTATTTTAAACATCGTGCATCGGCGCGATAGTGGAGGAACTGTGGCGGCGCGGCGCGGTGGTGGGGTACGCACGGCGCGGCGCGATGGTGGGGGCAACTGCTCTCGGGCCGGCTCTTGACTATATCCGAGAGCGCGGACCCGGACGAGAGCCCCCTTATATTTTTACGGTGTTTTTAAATTTCTTTAGTTTTCACGGGTATGGCTCGTTTTTCTAGGGTAACATACTGACTGAGGTATCATAAATTGTTTAAATCAACGCGTAATTCGTATTTTTAATTCGTTAATTATTGAGCATATTTCAGGCTGTTGGGCGGCCCGTAAGCCATGCACCGAAACGAGTAAAATTACGCAGTTCGAATGCATATTACGGATGGTCGTTGAATAGTTTGTGTTGAAAACCAAGACCGTATCGATCCTAAGATTAAATATTGACTGAGGAATCTTAAATTGTGTAAATCAAGAGATAATTATTATTTCTAATTCGTTAACAAGCGAGCACATTTCAGGCTGTTGGGCGGCACGTAAGCCATGCGCCGAAACGAGTAAAATGCGTCTTTCGAATGCATATTACGGACGGTCGTTGAACAGTTTGCATTAAAATCAAACACAGCATCGTTCCTCGGTTCGACTACAGACCGAGGAATCTGAGATTTTTTAAATCAAGTCGTAATTAGTATTTTTAATTCCTGAATAAGTGACCGCATTTCAGGCTGTTCGGCGGCCCGTAAGACTTATGCGCCGAAATGAGTAAAATGCGCCTTTCAAATGCATTTTACGGACGGTTATTGAACAGTTTGTGTCAAAAACAAATACAGTGTCGATCCTCAGATCGAGTTCTGACCGAGGAATCTTAGGTTGTTTAAATCAAGGCGTAATTAATATTTTTAATTGCTGAATATTTGACCGCATTTCAGGCTGTTCGGCGGCCCGTAAGACTTATGCGCCGAAATCAGTAAAATGCATCATTCGAATGCAATTTACGGGCGGTAATTAAATAGTTTCTATTAACAACGAACATAGTATCAATCCGCAGATCGAGTACTGACAGAGGAATCTTGGATTGTTTAAATGAAAGCGTAATTAGTATTTTTAATTCATTAATAACCAAGCGCATTTCAGGCTGTTCGACGGCCCATAAGCCATGCGCTGAAACGAGTAATATGCGCCATTCGAACGCATTTTACGGACAATGAATTAACGGTTTGGATTTAAAGCAAATACAGTATCGATCGTCAGACCGAGTACTGACCAAGGAATCTTAGATTGTTTGAATCAAGTGGTAATTAGTATTTTTAATTTGTTAATAACCAAACGCTTTTCAGTCTGTGCGACGGTCCGTAAGCCATGTGCTGAATCGAGCAAAATGCGCCTTTCAAATGCATTTTACGGACGGTTATTGAACAGTTTGTGTTAAAAACAAATACAGTGTCGATCCTCAGATCGAGTTCTGACCGAGGAATCTTAGGTTGTTTAAATCTAGGCGTAATTAATATTTTTAATTGCTGAATATTTGACCGCATTTCAGGCTGTTCGGCGGCCCGTAAGACTTATGCGCCGAAATCAGTAAAATGCATCATTCGAATGCAATTTACGGGCGGTAATTAAATAGTTTCTATTAACAACGAACATAGTACCAATCCGCAGATCGAGTACTGACAGAGGAATCTTGGATTGTTTAAATGAAAGCGTAATTAGTATTTTTAATTCATTAATAACCAAGCGCATTTCAGGCTGTTCGACGGCCCATAAGCCATGCGCTGAAACGAGTAATATGCGCCTTTCGAACGCATTTTACAGACAATGAATTAACGGTTTGGATTTAAAGCAAATACAGTATCGATCGTCAGACCGAGTACTGACCAAGGAATCTTAGATTGTTTGAATCAAGTGGTAATTAGTATTTTTAATTTGTTGATAACCGAACGCTTTTCAGTCTGTGCGACGGTCCGTAAGCCATGCGCTGAATCGAGCAAAATGCATCATTCAAATGCATTTTACGGACGGTCGTTGAACAGTTTGTATTAAAAACCAACACAGTAACGATCCTCAGATCGAGTACTGACCGAGGAATCTTCAGTTGTTTAAATCAAGGCGTAATTGGTATTTTTAATTCGTTAATAATTGAGCATATTTCAGCCTGTTGGGTGGCCCGTAAGCCATACGCTGACACGAGTCGTTGAGGAGGTTGTGTTAAAAACAAATACAGTACCGATTCTCAGACCAACTACTTGGTATAAAAATATGGTAGTCGAGGCTGAATAGCCTAACGTTTCAAATAGGCCTTGATAAAGGCCGGTTTGTTCTAATTTTTCGCAATACCAGCGAGCCTTCCTTGAACGTGGAGCAGATGACGATCCGTGCACCCGAGGTTCGGTGGGCGAGGCTACTCAACCCCTCCTCGCGAATCCTCCTCGGTTCTCGGGTGGTGGGTTACGCACGGCGCGGCGCGATGGTGGGGGCAACTGCTCTCGGGCCGGCTCTTGACTATATCCGAGAGCGCGGACCCGGACGAGAGCCCCCTTATATTTTTACGGTGTTTTTAAATTTCTTTAGTTTTCACGGGTATGGCTCGTTTTTCTAGGGTAACATACTGACTGAGGTATCATAAATTGTTTAAATCAACGCGTAATTCGTATTTTTAATTCGTTAATTATTGAGCATATTTCAGGCTGTTGGTCGGCCCGTAAGCCATGCACCGAAACGAGTAAAATTGCGCAGTTCGAATGCATATTACGGATGGTCGTTGAATAGTTTGTGTTAAAAACAAAGACCGTATCGATCCTAAGATTAAATATTGACTGAGGAATCTTAAATTGTGTAAATCAAGAGATAATTATTATTTCTAATTCGTTAACAAGCGAGCACATTTCAGGTTGTTGGGCGGCCCGTAAGCCATGCGCCGAAACGAGTAAAATGCGTCTTTCGAATGCATATTACGGACGGTCGTTGAACAGTTTGCATTAAAATCAAACACAGCATCTTTCCTTATTTTTCCTCTGCACATCGTGCGACTAGTTAAGATTCGGATCCATACATAATACCTTAAAAGTGATGATATGAGTCATCTTCAATTAGTTTAAAGTACGGCCAAAAATTATACGTTTGTCGTAAAAGCAAGAACCGTAAATTAGTTTTGAAAATTGATAGATTTTTATCATAGAAAATATTCTACAATTACTTTTGTATCAGAATCTAAGGTATAAAATCACGGATCCTGATGAAGGAAAGGAGAGCATAGAAAATATTCTACAATTAAATTTTAAACCAAATCTTGACTAGACTTCGTGTTGATGATTTATATTTTTGAAATAAAGCTATTCCGAAACTTCATTACTTAAACATATGCAAACGTATGCACAATTAACATGTGTTTATATTCATTTAGTTTAATTGTTACTGTAAATATATATCTATATCTATATCCCCCAGTATCATTATGTATTTTAATAAATTTGCATTATTGAATGTATTTTTGTGTGACATTTATAATTACTGATTATGTTCTTTTGTACGTTTATTAAATTTTTGCGTTGCATTATTTTTCCTCTGCACCTCATGCGACTAGTTGAGATTCGGATCCATACATAATACCTTAAAAGTGATGATATGAGTCAACTTCGATTAGTTTAAAGTACTGCTAAAAATTATACATTTATCGTAAAAGCAATAACCCCAAATTTGTTTTAAAAACTGAGGGTCTTTATAATAGAAAAATAATTTCGTATGAGAATCTAAGGTATAAAATCACGGATCCTTGATGGAGGAAAGGAGAGCATAGAAAATATTCTACAATTAATTTTTAAACCCAACTGTTGAGTAGACTTCGTGCGAATGATTACTATTATTTGAAATAAAGCTATCGCGAAACGTCATTACTTAAACCCATGGAAACGGATGCACAATTAGCATGTGTTTATATTCATTTAGTTTAATTGTTACTGTAAATATATATCTATATCTATATCGCCCTGTATCATTATATATTTTAATAAATTTGCATTATTGAATGTATTTTTGTGTGAAATTTATAATTACTGATTATGTTCTTTTGTACGTTTATTAAATTTTAGCGATGCATTATTTATCCGTTGCACCTCATTCGACTAGTTAAGATTGGATTCATACATAATACTTTAAACGTGGTAATTAGAGTCCTCTTCAATTAGTTTAAAGCACTGCCAAAAATTATACATTTGTCGTAAAAGCAAGAACCGTAAATTTGTTTTGAAAATTGATAGATTTTTATCATAGAAAATATTCTATAATTACTTTTGTATCAGAATCTAAGGTATAAAATCACGGATCCTGATGAAGGAAAGGAGAGCATAGAAAATATTGTGCAATTAATTTTTAAACCCAACTCTTGACTAGACTTCGTGCGAATGATTACTATTTTTGAAATAAAGCTATCGCGAAACTTCATTACTTAAACCCATGGAAACGTATGCACAATTAGCATGTGTTTATATTCATTTAGTTTAATTGTTACTGTAAATATATATCTATATCTATATTCCCCAGTATCATTATCTATTTTAATAAATTTGCATTATGGAATGTATTTTTGTGTGACATTTATAATTACTGATTATGTTCTTTTGTACGTTTATTAAATTTTTGCGTTGCATTATTTTTCCTCTGCACATCGTGCGACTAGTTAAGATTCGGATCCATACATAATACCTTAAAAGTGATGATATGAGTCATCTTCAATTAGTTTAAAGTACGGCCAAAAATTATACGTTTGTCGTAAAAGCAAGAACCGTAAATTAGTTTTGAAAATTGATAGATTTTTATCATAGAAAATATTCTACAATTACTTTTGTATCAGAATCTAAGGTATAAAATCACGGATCCTGATGAAGGAAAGGAGAGCATAGAAAATATTCTACAATTAAATTTTAAACCAAATCTTGACTAGACTTCGTGTTGATGATTTATATTTTTGAAATAAAGCTATTCCGAAACTTCATTACTTAAACATATGCAAACGTATGCACAATTAACATGTGTTTATATTCATTTAGTTTAATTGTTACTGTAAATATATATCTATATCTATATCCCCCAGTATCATTATGTATTTTAATAAATTTGCATTATTGAATGTATTTTTGTGTGACATTTATAATTACTGATTATGTTCTTTTGTACGTTTATTAAATTTTTGCGTTGCACTATTTTTCCTCTGCACCTCGTGCGACTAGTTGAGATTCGGATCCATACATAATACCTTAAAAGTGATGATATGAGTCAACTTCGATTAGTTTAAAGTACTGCCAAAAATTATACATTTGTCGTAAAAGCAATAACCCCAAATTTGTTTTAAAAACTGAGGGTCTTTATAATAGAAAAATAATTTCGTATGAGAATCTAAGGTATAAAATCACGGATCTTGATGGAGGAAAGGAGAGCATAGAAAATATTGTGCAATTAATTTTTAAACCCAACTCTTGACTAGACTTCGTGCGAATGTTTACTATTATTTGAAATAAACCTATCGCGAAACGTCATTACTTAAACCCATGGAAACGGATGCACAATTAGCATGTGTTTATATTCATTTAGTTTAATTGTTACTGTAAATATATATCTATATCTATATCGCCCCAGTGTATCATTATATATTTTAATAAATTTGCATTATTGAATGTATTTTTGTGTGAAATTTATAATTACTGATTATGTTCTTTTGTACGTTTATTAAATTTTAGCGATGCATTATTTATCCGTTGCACCTCATTCGACTAGTTAAGATTGGATTCATACATAATACTTTAAACGTGGTAATTAGAGTCCTCTTCAATTAGTTTAAAGCACTGCCAAAAATTATACATTTGTCGTAAAAGCAAGAACCGTAAATTTGTTTTGAAAATTGATAGATTTTTATCATAGAAAATATTCTACAATTACTTTTGTATCAGAATCTAAGGTATAAAATCACGGATCCTGATGAAGGAAAGGAGAGCATAGAAAATATTCTACAATTAATTTTTAAACCGAACTCTTGACTAGACTTAGTGCAAATGTTTAATGTTGTTTGAAACGAAGGCTATCGCGAAACTTCATTACTACAACCCATGGAAACGTATGCACAATTAGCATGTGTTTATATTCATTTAGTTTAATTGTTACTGTAAATATATATCTATATCTATATTCCCCAGTATCATTATCTATTTTAATAAATTTGCATTATGGAATGTATTTTTGTGTGACATTTATAATTACTGATTATGTTCTTTTGTACGTTTATTAAATTTTTGCGTTGCATTATTTTTCCTCTGCACATCGTGCGACTAGTTAAGATTTGGATCCATACATAATACCTTAAAAGTGATGATATGAGTCAACATCAATTAGTTTCAAGTACTGCCAAAAATTATACATTTGTCGTAAAAGCAAGAACCGTAATATCTATATCTATATCCCCAATTACTTAAACCCATGAAAACGTATGCACAATTAGCATGTGTTTATATTCATTTAGTTTAATTGTCAATGTAACTATATATCTATATCTATATCCCCCAGTGTCATTATGTATTTTAATAAATTTGCATTATTGAATATGTTTTTGTGTGACATTTATAATTACTGATTATGTTCTTTGGTACGTTTATTCAATTTTTGCGATGCATTATTTATCCGCTGCACCTCATGCGACTAGTTAAGATTCGATTCATACATAATACTTTAAAAGTGGTAATTAGAGTCCTCTTCAATTAGTTTAAAGCACTGCCAAAAATGAACCGTAAATGTTTTGAAAATTGATAGATTTTTATCATAGAAAATATTCTACAATTACTTTTGTATCAGAATCTAAGGTATAAAATCACGGATCCTGATGAAGGAAAGGAGAGCATAGAAAATATTCTACAATTAAATTTTAAACCAAATCTTGACTAGACTTCGTGTTGATTATTTATATTTTTGAAATAAAGCTATCCCGAAACTTCATTACTTAAACATATGCAAACGTATGCACAATTAACATGTGTTTATATTCATTTAGTTTAATTGTTACTGTAAATATATATCTATATCTATATCCCCCAGTATCATTATGTATTTTAATAAATTTGCATTATTGAATGTATTTTTGTGTGACATTTATAATTACTGATTATGTTCTTTTGTACGTTTATTAAATTTTTGCGTTGCATTATTTTTCCTCTGCACCTCGTGCGACTAGTTGAGATTCGGATCCATACATAATACCTTAAAAGTGATGATATGAGTCAACTTCGATTAGTTTAAAGTACTGCCAAAAATTATACATTTATCGTAAAAGCAATAACCCCAAATTTGTTTTAAAAACTGAGGGTCTTTATAATAGAAAAATAATTTCGTATGAGAATCTAAGGTATAAAATCACGGACCCTGTTGAAGGAAAGGAGAGCATAGAAAATATTCTGCAATTAATTTTTCAACCCAACTCTTGACTAGACTTCGTGCGAATGTTACTATTATTTGAAATAAAGCTATCGCGAAACTTCATTACTTAAACCCATGGAAACGTATGCACAATTAGCATGTGTTTATATTCATTTAGTTTAATTGTTACTGTAAATATATATCTATATCTATATTCCCCAGTATCATTATCTATTTTAATAAATTTGCATTATTGAATGTATTTTTGTGTGACATTTATAATTACTGATTATGTTCTTTTGTACGTTTATTAAATTTTAGCGATGCATTATTTTCCTCTGCACCTCATGCGACTAGTTAAGATTCGATCCATACATAATACTTTAAAAGTGGTAATTAGAGTCCTCTTCAATTAGTTTAAAGCACTGCCAAAAATTATACATTTGTCGTAAAAGCAAGAACCGTAAATTTGTTTTAAAAATTGATAGATTTTTATCATGGAAAATTAGTTTCCTTTGAGAATCTAAGGTATAAAATCACGGATCCTGATGGAGGAAAGGAGAGCATAGAAAATATTCTACAATTAATTTTTAAGCCCAACTGTTGAGTAGACTTCGTGCGAATGATTACTGTTGTTTGAAATAAAGCTATCCCGAAACTTCATTACTTAAACCCAAGGAAACGTATGCACAATTAGCATGTGTTTATATTCATTTAGTTTAATTGTCAATGTAACTATATATCTATATCTATATCCCCCAGTGTCATTATCTATTTTAATAAATTTGCATTATTGAATGTATTTTTGTGTGACATTTATAATTACTGATTATGTTCTTTTGTAGTTTATTAAATTTTAGCGATGCATATTTTTCATCTGCACCTCGTGCGACTAGTTAAGATTCGGATCCATACATAATATTTCAAAAGTGGTGATATGAGTCATCTTCAATTAGTTTATAGCTGCCAATAAATTATACATTCGTCGTAAAAGCAAGAACCAAATTTGTTTTAAAAATTGTTAGTCATTTGTGTGACATTTATAATACTGATTATGTCTTTTCTAGTTTATTAATTTTTGAATGCATATTTTCCTCTGCACCTCATGGCGCACTAGTTACGATTCGGATCCATACATAATACTTTAAAAGTGGTATAGAGTCACTCTTCGAATTAGTTTAAAGCACTGCCCAAAAATTATACATTTGTCGTAAAAGCAAGAACCGTAAAATTTGTTTTAAAAATTGAAGAGTTTTTATCATAGCAAAATAATTTCCTTATGAGAATCTAAGGTATAAAATCACGGATCCTGATGGCGGAAAGGAGAGCATAGAAAATATTCTACAATTAATTTTTAAACCCAACTCTTGACGTAGACTTCGTGCGAATGATTACTATTGTTTGAAATAAAGCTATCGCGAAACTTCATTACTTAACCCATGGAAACGTATGCACAATTAGCATGTGTTTATATTCATTTAGTTTAATTGTTACTGTAACTATATATCTATATCTATATCCCCCAGTATCATTATGTATTTTAATAAATTTGCATTATTGAATATGTTTTTGTGTGACATTTATAATTACTGATTATGTTCTTTTGTACGTTTATTCAATTTTTGCGATGCATTATTTATCTGCTGCACCTCATGCGACTAGTTAAGATTCGATTCATACATAATACTTTAAAAGTGGTAATTAGAGTCCTCTTCAATTAGTTTAAAGCACTGCCAAAAATTATACATTTGTCGTAAAAGCAAGAACCGTAAATTTGTTTTGAAAATTGATAGATTTTAATCATAGAAAATTACTTTCGTACGAGAATCTCAGGTATAAGATGATAGATCCTGATGGAGGAAAGGAGAGCATAGAAAATATTTTACAATTAATTTTTAAACCCAACTCTTGACTAGACTTCGTGCGAATGATTACTATTTTTTGAAATAAAGCTATCGCGAAACTTCATTACTTAAACCCATGGAAACGCATGCACAATTAGCATGTGTTCAGATTCATTCAGTTTAATTGTTAATGTAAATATATATCTATATATATACCGCCCTGTATCATTATCTATTTTAATAAATTTCCAATATTGAATGTTTTTTTGTGTGACATTTATAATTACTGATATGTTCTTTTGTACGTTTATTAAATATTTGTGAAACATTATTTTTCATTTGCACCTCATTCGACTAGTTAAGATTCGATCCATACACAATACTTTAAAAGTGATGATATGAGTCATCTTCAATTAGTTTAAAATACTGCCAATAATTATACATTTGTCGTAAAAGCAAGAACCGTAAATTTGTTTTAAAAATTGATAGATTTTTATCATGGAAAATTAGTTTCCTTTGAGAATCTAAGGTTTAAAATCATGGATCCTGATAAAGGGAAGGAGAGCATAGAAAATATTCTACAATTAATTTTTAAACCCAACTGTTGAGTAGACTTCGTGCGAATGATTACTGGTGTTTGCAATAAAGCTATCACGAAACTTCATTACTTAAACCCATGCAAACGTATGCACAATTAGCATGTGTTTATATTCATTTAGTTTAATTGTTACTGTAAATATATATCTATATCTATATTCCCCAGTATCATTATCTATTTTAATAAATTTGCATTATGGAATGTATTTTTGTGTGACATTTATAATTACTGATTATGTTCTTTTGTACGTTTATTAAATTTTTGCGTTGCATTATTTTTCCTCTGCACCTCGTGCGACTAGTTAAGATTTGGATCCATACATAATACCTTAAAAGTGATGATATGAGTCAACTTCAATTAGTTTCAAGTACTGCCAAAAATTATACATTTGTCGTAAAAGCAATAACCCCAAATTTGTTTTAAAAACTGAGGGTCTTTATAATAGAAAAATAATTTCGTATGAGAATCTAAGGTATAAAATCACGGATCTTGATGGAGGAAAGGAGAGCATAGAAAATATTGTGCAATTAATTTTTAAACCCAACTCTTGACTAGACTTCGTGCGAATGTTTAATATTATTTGAAATAAACCTATCGCGAAACGTCATTACTTAAACCCATGGAAACGGATGCACAATTAGCATGTGTTTATATTCATTTAGTTTAATTGTTACTGTAAATATATATCTATATCTATATCGCCCAGTATCATTATCTATTTTAAACATCGTGCATCGGCGCGATAGTGGAGGAACTGAGGCGGCGCGGCGCGGTGGTGGGGTACGCACGGCGCGGCGCGATGGTGGGGGCAACTGCTCTCGGGCCGGCTCTTGACTATATCCGAGAGCGCGGACCCGGACGAGAGCCCCCTTATATTTTTACGGTGTTTTTAAATTTCTTTAGTTTTCACGGGTATGGCTCGTTTTTCTAGGGTAACATACTGACTGAGGTATCATAAATTGTTTAAATCAACGCGTAATTCGTATTTTTAATTCGTTAATTATTGAGCATATTTCAGGCTGTTGGACGGCCCGTAAGCCATGCACCGAAACGAGTAAAATTGCGCAGTTCGAATGCATATTACGGATGGTCGTTCAATAGTTTGTGTTGAAAACCAAGGCCGTATCGATCCTAAGATTAAATATTGACTGAGGAATCTTAAATTGTGTAAATCAAGAGATAATTATTATTTCTAATTCGTTAACAAGCGAGCACATTTCAGGCTGTTGGGCGGCCCGTAAGCCATGCGCCGAAACGAGTAAAATGCGTCTTTCGAATGCATATTACGGACGGTCGTTGAACAGTTTGCATTAAAATCAAACACAGCATCGTTCCTCGGTTCGACTACAGACCGAGGAATCTGAGATTTTTTAAATCAAGTCGTAATTAGTATTTTTAATTCCTGAATAAGTGACCGCATTTCAGGCTGTTCGGCGGCCCGTAAGACTTATGCGCCGAAATGAGTAAAATGCGCCTTTCAAATGCATTTTACGGACGGTTATTGAACAGTTTGTGTTAAAAACAAATACAGTGTCGATCCTCAGATCGAGTTCTGACCGAGGAATCTTAGGTTGTTTAAATCAAGGCGTAATTAATATTTTTAATTGCTGAATATTTGACCGCATTTCAGGCTGTTCGGCGGCCCGTAAGACTTATGCGCCGAAATCAGTAAAATGCATCATTCGAATGCAATTTACGGGCGGTAATTAAATAGTTTCTATTAACAACGAACATAGTATCAATCCGCAGATCGAGTACTGACAGAGGAATCTTGGATTGTTTAAATGAAAGCGTAATTAGTATTTTTAATTCATTAATAACCAAGCGCATTTCAGGCTGTTCGACGGCCCATAAGCCATGCGCTGAAACGAGTAATATGCGCCTTTCGAACGCATTTTACGGACAATGAATTAACGGTTTGGATTTAAAGCAAATACAGTATCGATCGTCAGACCGAGTACTGACCAAGGAATCTTAGATTGTTTGAATCAAGTGGTAATTAGTATTTTTAATTTGTTGATAATCGAACGCTTTTCAGTCTGTGCGACGGTCCGTAAGCCATGCGCTGAATCGAGCAAAATGCATCATTCAAATGCATTTTGCGGACGGTCGTTGAACAGTTTGTATTAAAAACCAACACAGTAAGGATCCTCAGATCGAGTTCTGACCGAGGAATCTTAGGTTGTTTAAATCTAGGCGTAATTAATATTTTTAATTGCTGAATATTTGACCGCATTTCAGGCTGTTGGGTGGCCCGTAAGCCATACGCTGACACGAGTCGTTCAGGAGGTTGTGTTAAAAACAAATACAGTACCGATCCTCAGACCAACTACTTGGTATAAAAATATGGTAGTCGAGGCTGAATAGCCTAACGTTTCAAATAGGCCTTGATAAAGGCCGGTTTGTTCTAATTTTTCGCAATACCAGCGAGCCTTCCTTCAACGTGGAGCAGATGACGATCCGTGCACCCGAGGTTCGGTGGGCGAGGCTACTCAACCCCTCCTCGCGAATCCTCCTCGGTTCTCGGGTGGTGGGTTACGCACGGCGCGGCGCGATGGTGGGGGCAACTGCTCTCGGGCCGGCTCTTGACTATATCCGAGAGCGCGGACCCGGACGAGAGCCCCCTTATATTTTTACGGTGTTTTTAAATTTCTTTAGTTTTCACGGGTATGGCTCGTTTTTCTAGGGTAACATACTGACTGAGGTATCATAAATTGTTTAAATCAACGCGTAATTCGTATTTTTAATTCGTTAATTATTGAGCATATTTCAGGCTGTTGGTCGGCCCGTAAGCCATGCGCCGAAACGAGTAAAATGCGTCTTTCGAATGCATATTACGGACGGTCGTTGAACAGTTTGCATTAAAATCAAACACAGCATCGTTCCTTATTTTTCCTCTGCACATCGTGCGACTAGTTAAGATTCGGATCCATACATAATACCTTAAAAGTGATGATATGAGTCATCTTCAATTAGTTTAAAGTACGGCCAAAAATTATACATTTGTCGTAAAAGCAAGAACCGTAAATTTGTTTTAAAAACTGAGGGTCTTTATCATAGGAAAATTACTTTCCTTTGAGAATCTAAGGTATAAAATCACGGATCCAGATGGAGGAAAGGAGAGCATAGAAAATATTCTACAATTAAGTTTTCAACCCAACTCTTGACTAGACTTCGTGCGAATGTTTACTATTATTTGAAATAAAGCTATCGCGAAACTTCATTACTTAAACCCATGAAAACGTATGCACAATTAGCATGTGTTTATATTCATTTAGTTTAATTGTTACTGTAAACATATATCTATATCTATATTCCCCAGTATCATTATCTATTTTAATAAATTTGCAATATTGAATGTATTTTTGTGTGACATTTATAATTACTGATTATGTTCTTTTGTAGGTTTATTAAATTTTAGCGATGCATTATTTTTCCTCTGCACCTCGTGCGACTAGTTAAGATTCGGATCCATACATAATACCTTAAAAGTGATGATATGAGTCATCTTCAATTAGTTTAAAGTACGGCCAAAAATTATACATTTGTCGTAAAAGCAAGAACCGTAAATTAGTTTTGAAAATTGATAGATTTTTATCATAGAAAATATTCTACAATTACTTTTGTATCAGAATCTAAGGTATAAAATCACGGATCCTGATGAAGGAAAGGAGAGCATAGAAAATATTCTACAATTAAATTTTAAACAAAATCTTGACTAGACTTCGTGTTGATGATCTATATTTTTGAAATAAAGCTATCCCGAAACTTCATTACTTAAACATATGCAAACGTATGCACAATTAACATGTGTTTATATTCATTTAGTTTAATTGTTACTGTAAATATATATCTATATCTATATCCCCCAGTATGATTATCTATTTTAATAAATTTGCATTATTGAATGTATTTTTGTGTGACATTTATAATTACTGATTATGTTCTTTTGTACGGTTTATTAAATTTTTAGCGATTGCATTATTTTTCCTCTGCACCTCATTCGACTAGTTAAGATTGGATTCATACATAATACTTTAAACGTGGTAATTAGAGTCCTCTTCAATTAGTTTAAAGCACTGCCAAAAATTATACATTTGTCGTAAAAGCAAGAACCGTAAATTTAGTTTTGAAAATTGATAGATTTTTATCATAGAAAATATTCTACAATTACTTTTGTATCAGAATCTAAGGTATAAAATCACGGATCCTGATGAAGGAAAGGAGAGCATAGAAAATATTCTACAATTAAATTTTAAACAAAATCTTGACTAGACTTCGTGTTGATGATCTATATTTTTGAAATAAAGCTATCCCGAAACTTCATTACTTAAACATATGCAAACGTATGCACAATTAGCATGTGTTTATATTCATTTAGTTTAATTGTTACTGTAAATATATATCTATATCTATATCCCCAGTATCATTATCTATTTTAATAAATTTGCATTATTGAATGTATTTTTGTGTGACATTTATAATTACTGATTATGTTCTTTTGTACGTTTATTAAATTTTAGCGTGCATTATTTTTCCTCTGCAACCTCATTCGACTAGTTAAGATTCGGATTCATACATAATACTTTCAAACGTGGTAATTAGAGTCTCTTCAATTAGTTAAAGCACTGCCAAAATTATACATTTGTCGTAAAAGCAAGAACCGTAAATTAGTTTTGAAAATTGATAGATTTTTATCATAGAAAATATTCCTACATTACTTTTGTATCAGAATCTAAGGTATAAAATCACGGATCCTGATGAAGGAAAGGAGAGCATAGAAAATATTCTACGAATTAATTTTAAACAAAATCTTGACTAGACTTCGTGTTGATGATCTATATTTTGAAATAAAGCTATCCCGAAACTTCATTACTTAAACCATATGCAAACGTATGCACAATTAACATGTGTTTATATTCATTTAGTTTAATTGTTTCTGTAAATATATATTTATATCTATATCCCCCAGTGTCATTATGTATTTTAATAAATTTGCATTATTGAATATGTTTTTGTGTGACATTTATAATTACTGATTATGTTCTTTTGTACGTTTATTAAATTTTTGCGTTGCATTATTTTTCCTCTGTTCCTCGTGCGACTAGTTAAGATTCGATTCATACATAATACTTTAAAAGTGGTAATTAGAGTCCTCTTCAATTAGTTATAGCACTGCCAAAAATTATACATTTGTCGTAAAAGCAAGAACCGTAAATTTGTTTTGAAAATTGATAGATTTTAATCATAGAAAATTACTTTCGTACGAGAATCTCAGGTATAAGATATAGATCCTGATGGAGGAAAGGAGAGCATAGAAAATATTTTACAATTAATTTTTAAACCCAACTCTTGACTAGACTTCGTGCGAATGATTACTATTTTTTGAAATAAAGCTATCGCGAAACTTCATTACTTAAACCCATGGAAACGCATGCACAATTAGCATGTGTTCAGATTCATTCAGTTTAATTGTTAATGTAAATATATATCTATGTATATACCGCCCTGTATCATTATCTATTTTAATAAATTTCCAATATTGAATGTTTTTTTGTGTGACATTTATAATTACTGATATGTTCTTTTGTACGTTTATTAAATATTTGTGAAACATTATTTTTCATTTGCACCTCATTCGACTAGTTAAGATTCGATCCATACACAATACTTTAAAAGTGATGATATGAGTCATCTTCAATTAGTTTAAAATACTGCCAATAATTATACATTTGTCGTAAAAGCAAGAACCGTAAATTTGTTTTAAAAATTGATAGATTTTTATCATGGAAAATTAGTTTCCTTTGAGAATCTAAGGTTTAAAATCATGGATCCTGATAAAGGGAAGGAGAGCATAGAAAATATTCTACAATTAATTTTAAACCCAACTGTTGAGTAGACTTCGTGCGAATGATTACTGGTGTTTGCAATAAAGCTATCACGAAACTTCATTACTTAAACCCATGCAAACGTATGCACAATTAGCATGTGTTTATATTCATTTAGTTTAATTGTTACTGTAAATATATATCTATATCTATATTCCCCAGTATCATTATCTATTTTAATAAATTTGCATTATGGAATGTATTTTTGTGTGACATTTATAATTACTGATTATGTTCTTTTGTACGTTATTAAATTTTTTGCGTTGCATTATTTTTCCTCTGCACCTCGTGCGACTAGTTAAGATTTGGATCCATACATAATACCTTAAAAGTGATGATATGAGTCAACTTCAATTAGTTTCAAGTACTGCCAAAAATTATACATTTGTCGTAAAAGCAATAACCCCAAATTTGTTTTAAAAACTGAGGGTCTTTATAATAGAAAAATAATTTCGTATGAGAATCTAAGGTATAAAATCACGGATCTTGATGGAGGAAAGGAGAGCATAGAAAATATTGTGCAATTAATTTTTAAACCCAACTCTTGACTAGACTTCGTGCGTAATGTTTAATATTATTTGAAATAAAACCTATCGCGAAACTTCATTACTTAAACCCATGGAAACGGTTGCACAATTAGCATGTGTTTATATTCATTTAGTTTAATTGTTACTGTAAATATATATCTATATCTATATCGCCCAGTATCATTATCTATTTTAAACATCGTGCATCGGCGCGATAGTGGAGGAACTGAGGCGGCGCGGCGCGGTGGTGGGGTACGCACGGCGCGGCGCGATGGTGGGGGCACTGCTCTCGGGCCGGCTCTTGGACTATATCCGAGAGCGCGGACCCGGACGAGAGCCCCCTTATATTTTTACGGTGTTTTTTAAATTTCTTTAGTTTTCACGGGTATGGCTCGTTTTTCTAGGGTAACATACTGACTGAGGTATCATAAATTGTTTAAATCAACGCGTAATTCGTATTTTAATTCGTTAATTATTGAGCATATTTCAGGCTGTTGGACGGCCCGTAAGCCATGCACCGAAACGAGTAAAATTGCGCAGTTCGAATGCATATTACGGATGGTCGTTCAATAGTTTGTGTTGAAAACCAAGGCCGTATCGATCCTAAGATTAAATATTGACTGAGGAATCTTAAATTGTGTAAATCAAGAGATAATTATTATTTCTAATTCGTTAACAAGCGAGCACATTTCAGGCTGTTGGGCGGCCCGTAAGCCATGCGCCGAAACGAGTAAATGCGTCTTTCGAATGCATATTACGACGGCGTTGAACAGTTTGCATTAAAATCAAACACAGCATCGTTCCCTCGGTTACTACAGACCGAGGAATCTGAGATTTTTTAAATCAAGTCGTAATTAGTATTTTTAATTCCTGAATAAGTGACCGCATTCAGGCTGTTCGGCGGCCCGTAGACTTATGCGCCGAAATGAGTAAAATGCGGCCTTTCAAATGCATTTTACGGACGGTTATTGAACAGTTTGTGTTAAAACAAATACAGTGTCGATCCTCAGATCGAGTTCTGACCGAGGAATCTTAGGTTGTTTAAATCAAGGCGTAATTAATATTTTTAATTGCTGAATATTTGACCGCATTTCAGGCTGTTCGGCGGCCCGTAAGACTTATGCGCCGAAATCAGTAAAATGCATCATTCGAATGCAATTTACGGGCGGTAATTAAATAGTTTCTATTAACAACGAACATAGTATCAATCCGCAGATCGAGTACTGACAGAGGAATCTTGGATTGTTTAAATGAAAGCGTAATTAGTATTTTTAATTCATTAATAACCAAGCGCATTTCAGGCTGTTCGACGGCCCATAAGCCATGCGCTGAAACGAGTAATATGCGCCTTTCGAACGCATTTTACGGA